>PVLA01000407.1:350837-573911 GCA_004027455.1 Hydrochoerus hydrochaeris
TCAGGGCAGTTGTCTCACAGGAATTTTGTAAATCCTCCTCCATGAGCTCTTTCACCCAAAGCTCCTGCATAAACTCTCTCACATTATTCACAGAAGGCAAAACCCCACAACCAGTCCTCACAAAGGGGTTATCTAGAGGGCCTCCAGCAACCCCCCTGGAGTCTCCACCCTCGACTCCATATTGAGCATTACATAAAAATATACACATGTGAACTACACAAATTACAATTATCAGTACAAAACATTCCAAGATCCTTGTGCCCAATTCCCACATGTGGTGTCCTTTTCCTGGAGAAGCGCTCTCCTCCACCCATGGACCTTGTCACAAGGCGTGGATGGACAGAAAAGGGTGCCGCAGTGAGGGGCTAAGATGTTAATGACTTTTCTTCAGTTATAAAGCAACCATGCACTGCACACCTTCTGGTGCCCGGGAGGGCCCTTGAAGTGGAAGGAAATAAAAAGCACAGAAGTAGGATTTGGAAATGGCTCTACACCCGTCATCAATCTATTAACAGTTTCACCACCAGCCAGCCCATCACTGATTCAACATAAAACACACCAGTCACCAGCACCCTTCTCCCAGACAGACAAAAGCCACCCTACAGTGGTAGGTAGGCAGCCAAGACACAGGAGGGGTTTCATTAGAGGAGAAACAATTAGTCACGACACATATGTAGGATATATGCCTTACCAAGGAAGAAAATATGCTTGATATTCAAATCCCTGCAGCAGTTTGCCTAATAATTTCCCATTTCCAAACTCAACTTTGATGGTTTAAATAAGGCATTAAAAATTGAGAATTTTGAAAGTAAAATTAAGAATGTGTTTAAGTTTATTGAATCCAAGATAAATGGATCACTGTCAAATAATTTAAAGAGTCTGTGAGCCACACAAAAATCCACAATTTCCTATTACTAAATTAAATATATATAAAGTATATATAGGGCAAGAGAGAGAGAGTGCACCAAAAAAAGTACATATCAGAAAAAGAAAAACTTGCATAAATATTTTCATACTAAATTTATTGAGACATCATGAGATTAATACATTGCCTTTGGCCTCTACAATTACAAGAGGTATTCAAAGTGGTGGCCATTAGCTTCCAGACATTTATTAGTGCAATAAACTGTGTAAGTGTGTACATGTTTTTTGGCAGAGTCTCTCTCTCTCTATATATATATACACACATACACACACACACACACACACATTACTTTTTTCCCTAATGGCAAAAGACAATCTGTATTGAACAATTCAAAGCACCTCATGAATTAAATTATTACTACTGGAAAACATCCATATAGTAAAAAATACTATAAAAGTTTAAAAAAATATTTTGATTAATGAAGTCATTGCAAAAAGTTTATCCTTTGAATCTGTCAGCTCATCTTTATTTTATCCTTCAGCTAGTCATTTAGTTTGCAGCTTTCAAAAAATACAACAGCTCAGGTAGAGGTAAATCCACTGTGCCACAGTGATATAAAGTATCTCATACTCTCTTGACTGGATCTCAGGTTGACTTTTATACCTCTGCTCGTACCCTACCACCACTTCTCAAAGAAAATGTGTTCTCTGGGAACGTGGCTGTTTTCTAGTTGCTTGGAGAAGAAGTCTGTCATTGGAGGTGGGCCACAAATATAGAATAAAGTCTCATTTGAAATATGATCTTTTATCTCCTCCTCTGTTATTCTTCCTTCTACCAAAAAATAGAATAAACACCAAATTAAGCCAGACATGTTTGTACTCCAAAATGAAGAGGGGGTCAGCACAATTCAGCAAGTGTTTATTTGCAGTAAATCAAGCCCAGTGTGTCTTGAGGCTCCTTAAACTTGTGGCAAAGTGGGAAGCTAACCACAATGCACTCTAGATGGAGACCCGGCTAGATTACTAGCCTTTGATGGAGATGCAAAATTGCTTTCAGGAAAACAAATACATGAAGTTTTCAAAACCCTCCAAAATGAGAAATGTTGAGCAATTTAAATGACTATTATTAGCAAATACAATCAATTCATAAATTTTTTGTATGCACAATATAGCAATGATGGAAAGGCCTCCTTAAAAATGTGAAAAATTTTAATATGGGCAATAGAAAGTTTTTATATAATAATTAAGTATTTCCTTGTTTTTCCATGATGAATCATCTGTCAATTCCCCTGATACTGACAATCCCAGCCAGCAACTCCCAACAGTAAAGCATATTTGCTCACCAACTGGCATGTCCCCTAAACATCTGCATGGAGATACCAAACTATCTTGAGAGGACTCACCTGTGATGTATGGCCTAAACTCTGCACTGATTTGTGTAGTCTGTTTTGTAACATGCAAACTGCATGCAATCTTCTCAGGAAATTCACATACTAAATCGAGGATATTTTTCTGGAATTTTTAAAAAATCAAAACAGATGTGCATTAACCACTGACACAGAACCTCAACTCCCATTCTGCACACGTCTGCCACTCTTACTCTCTACTTAGGGAGATATTGTTTGCAGCCTAGCAGGCCAGAGCATTCAGAGTACAGAGGGCTATTTGGCTTTAATTGAAATCTGAATATGCTAACAAGCATATTACTAACTCTCCGGGAGCTTTTTCTTTTTCCTTTTTCTCAAGCATTGGCAATTAAGCAGCAGTTTCACTGACCACAGTTGTGTCTTTTAACTGTTTCTGTTCTTTTGTTCACTTCCGCAGCTGCTAAGCAGTCTTGAGTGAAAGCCTTCTCTGTTGAACGTACTTAGTTTGAACAGATGCAACTGACAGGGATTTCACTCATGCAGCTGGGTCCAAACTATTTGGATCTCACCTACTTCTGCGATCCACGAGCCCACTTGTGGGTCTCTTGCGTCTTTCCAGAATCTCAGGGTCACAGTGACTTTTCTGTTCACCTAACCTCCAGATTCCATCCCACCATAACCCATGTTATCTCGTCACTTAACTTGGAGCCTCCTCAACACTCCTGGGTAAGATGTGTTGGTTAATTCTCATTTGAATATGATAAAGCCTTGCCAAGCCTTTTGTCTGAACCTTTGCAGAGAAATCAGAACCTAGGTAAGACATTTTTTGTGGGTAACAGTATTGTACAAGTTTGTTTACAACAAACTCTAAAGCATACATTCCAGCTCTTACCTTAAACAAGAGTTCACTGGTATTCTTTGCACTGTAGAATAGTTTTATTGTTCCTATCTCATATCCTCTTCCTTTGTTTGCCCACTCTCGATGAAGATCTGCTGAGTATCGCAGGATGGAAAGCAGGGGATTAATTCCGACTCCTCCAGCAATCAACACAAGGTTTCTGGGAGTATCTGTGGGCTGAGGGTCAAAGAAGAACTCTCCGCCCACTCTCACAGCCACTTCAGAGTCAAGTGTACACTATGGCAGGAAAAAAGAAAAAAAAAAAAAAGAATCCTTTAGTCCTTTGTAGCACAAGTCTTAAACCAAATGTTCCACTTTAATACAAGCAACTGCCACCTTCTATATTTGTATCGGTATTTACTATCTTTGCAGCTCACTCTGAATTTTCTCAGGCTACTGTGAATTGATTCCACTTGTCCATTATGTAGGCCACTTGCTGGCCCACCTTTGTGATCCTTGCTGCACATCCACCCCAGTTCTGAGGAAAGGTGACTTGCTTCAGTGATTTTGCTATCTGTTGACTTCTCAGGTGATGAAAGGAGTTGACAAAAGTAGTAACGAACTCCAGCAGGGGACAGCTAAGGAGTAAGGGTGGGCTTCATCTGAATGGTGTTTCTCACTCTCATCAAGGCTGAGAGAAACAGGATGGGGCAAGTGTCACGACCCTGAATGCCATGGCTCATCAGGGCTGAGACAGATGATACTGGGCTCCTCCCACTCCAACTAAGCTGCAGAAATTTTGTGAGCTAGTATCTACTGTGGGAATATTTACCACACAGGGATCACAAACTGGGGAGCTGGCTTGCCACTACACCATTGTCTGCAATAGAGAAGACTGTCCTGACAACTTAACGGTCCACAGGTTGTTTATGTTTGGGTATTGGGAATTAAACTCAGGACCCTGCATGTGGCAGGAAGGTGCTTATGCCACTGAGCTATATCCCCAGGCCCAACGGGCTGTTTATATAGGTGAAGGCTAGATTGTAATGATCTCAGACTAGATCCTAACTTTTCATAAATGAACATAGACCTTTTTTGGCACACATCTAATTTGTGCTGAATTTTCTACAGTGTAACCCTGTATAGATTTACTGTGCTTGGCTGTGTTCAGAAATTTACTAAGCATATTTGCTGCTCTAGAAAATCATATCCAGCTGGTGGCATGTGTGTCCTTCTGTCACACACAACACACATTCATCATTTGGATCAGTAGACAACGTATTCACAAAGATTCTATGTTTAGGAACAGCAACCTGACCGCTTCAGTCTATCTTCTAGTTCGGATAGACCCCAGATTTACTTATTGTAACAGTCTTTGATTAGGCACTACTTTCTATTACTTTTCCTTCATCTGATATTTAAAAGAATTATTTTTTAAAGTATGTATTTAGTTCATTAACTATGAATTTTTTTCAGGATAGTTCTAGAAACAGGGAATTGGATCTGAAAGGAAGAGAATTTGTTTTAGAGAAAAACATACTGATTTAGGTATCAAAAGACTGAATTTTAATCATAAAAGAGATTAAAAATAAGAGAGATCCCATAAGTCCTTCTAACTTGTCTAAGCTTCTGCTGCCTGAAAATGGCCTGTGCACCCCACTTCATGGACTTGTTACGGGCATTAAATGACGCAGTGGAGGAAAACTCCCCACTGGTACCAGGCTTTAGGTGAGAGGGCATTTTGGTCAAAGAGAAAAAGTGCTGGGCATGCTGCTTCCTTCTTCCCTGTCACTAAAAGACAACCCAACAATAAAGAAATTGATTATTACGAGCAAGACAGGCTTGTGCCAGTACATATTCCTGGCATAAACCAACTAAATGAACTACCTCCTAAACAATAATAACATATTACACACTTTCTGAGGACCAGCCTTTGGCATTAGCACACTGCAGGTGAATAATAAGTACTTGGAGTCAATAATTTGAGGCACTAAACTTGAAGACAAATCAAACTTAGTGAAAAATGTAAGAAAAAATGAAAATTATCTGAATTAACAAAATAGGTACTTTTGGTGAAGAACTGTTAAAAGAATGGAAATCCTTTTTTCTGAGGGAAAAATGCCTGAACTTAACTGTTTTAAATATGTAGGAGACTGTTACATGAATGATGTTAAGTGGGTTTTCATTTTGACAAACGAAATTAGCAGCAAGAGAGCATTTGGTTAGAAAAAAAAAATCTAGAAATGGCTGCACTGGCTACCCAAGTGCTTTAAAATGATCCTTCAAGTCTTGAAAATAGAATCTAAGACACAGAGGCTCTGGCTAGGGATGACAATGGATTTCTCTTCCTACATCTTTCCTCTAATCCTCTCTTACTTGCTTATATAAATCTCTTTGTATATAGGAATCTTAGCATAAGAGATTGAAAATGAGATTTTTCTCCAGTGGCTATCTTTGGCATACATTCTTAGTAAAGACAACAAAGAAAACCCTTTGCTTATTGTTTTTAGAAAACAGAGTATGTTCAACCCCAAAGTTGGCAAGAAAATGTGCCCCAGGGAAGGATGATGCCCCAGAAAGCTGTATTCTCTTTAGTCATAAAATAATCCTCAGTAGATCTACCTTCTGATTTGCTGCCATCTGGAAAGAACTGAAAGCTACTTTTGTCTTTGTTGATCAATAAAAACTGCCAGGGTAGCATGAACACAAAACTCAAAGGATACACACTACATAGGATATATATGCAAATAAAAGAACATTACCTGCAATTACATATCAATGTATCAAATTTGAGTACAGATTTTCTACTTGTGAAATAACCTTTCCACAGCAACTGGAGCTAAGCACACAATAGCTGTCTAGAAACCCTTATCCTGCCAGGAGTTTGAGCCAAAGCAATGAAATAAAGGAAGACGTTTATGGCACTTTATTCCATGTCCCAACAGAGCAGCCTGATGCCACCCAGAAACTCATATGCCTCCATTGTCCACTTTAACAGCTTAATAAAACAAATCCTTGGAGGAAAATAGCCACCTGAAAATGGTTCCAAGAAAAATCTGACTTTATAAAGGCTGTTTGCAACTCCCACTGGGCAGCGCAGAGCAGGCACCACAATTAGGATGTGCATTCAGGCAATGCCATTTTCAGATTTTCTACAGCCTCCAAGAGTAAGTTCCTTCATTGAAATGCCAATGAGGCATGAAACCAAGCAGGGAGCCGTGGACCAGGACCAGGTCAGGTCACGTGGGAGGCTAAGGACAACTGCAGAGCGGGGTGTGTGTGTGTGTGTGTGTGTGTGTGTGTGTGTGTGTGCATGAGTGTACACGTGCACACTTCTGGCATTAGGAACTAGAGTGGCTGTGCTCACTTTGAATATGAAAAGGGGCATGTGGATATCTTCTTGGTCCCACCTCAGTGCCATAATTTAGAGACTGAGAGAGTAGCCTACAGGCAGCTATGGGTTGAAAATCTACAGAGAATTTACAAAGGAACAAGAAACCTGAGACCATCCATTCCAAAGGAAACCCAGAGGTGGGAGGATAAAATGTGACAGGATCCATTTACAATGGAAATGCCAAGGCAAGCAGGCACCTGGGGTTTTCCTGCACAGGCACAGCTGACAGAAGAACATATACAAGAATATATTTTTGTGTCCCTATAATTAAAGAAATTCAATTATCTTACTATGATCTTTTTCTTGTGCATACATTTCTATAAATTTTAAAACATATGTATAGACCTATGTAACTACCATCAAAATCAAGATACAGAATAGTTCCACTGGACACAGTGGCATGTGCCTGTAATGCCAGCACTGTACAAAGCTGAGGCAGATGGACTGCAAGTTCGAGCCCATCCTGGGGACTTAGTGAGACTGTCTCAAAATTAAAAAGGAGGCAGAGGGAGCTGAGTATGTGGCTCAGAACAACGTACTGTTAAAAAAAGAAAAATTAGCCGGGCATGGTGGCTTACGCCTGTAATCCCAGCACTTGGGAGGCTGAGGCAGGAAGATCATTGCGAGTTTGAGACCAGCCTGGGCTACAAAGTGAGCTCAAGGCCAGCCTGAACTGCATAGTGAGACCCTGTCTCAAAGAAGAAAAAAAAGAAAAGAAAGAAAAATCAAAGAAAAGAAAAAAAAGAGTCCCCACCAAAAAAAACTCCCTGTTATTCCTTTATGCTCACAGCTGTCCCTACTCTGACCCTTGTCAAGCCCTGATCTGTTTCCCATCATTACTTCTGTCTTCCAGAATGTGACATAAATGCAATTGTACCGTATGTAACATTTTGGACCACTTCACTAAACATGGTAAGTGTGAGATTCACTCAAGTTGCTGTGTGCATCAGTAGTTCCTCCCTCTTTATTAGTGAACCCATGAAATTATCACAGTTCATTTATCCATTTTCCTGCTGAGGAACATCTGAGTTGTTTCTAGTTTTTGATATTTACAAATAGAACTACTATAAACATTCATGTTAAGTTTTTATTTGAACACAACTTTCATTTCTCTTGGGTAAACTCAAAAATGATACTGCTTGATCACATCAGTGTATGTTTATATGAAACTGTCCAATGTTTTCCAGAATGGCTAGGTTCTCCTGTCTTGCACTCCTGCTAGCAATATAAGCAAGTTATGAGTTTTAGTTGCTCTCCATCCTCACCTGCGCCTGAGTCTATTGGTATTTTCAACTTCAGTTATTCTAATGTAGCAAGACAATGTAATATGTCTCAGTATATATTGTAGCTTGTACCTCCCTACTGATCAACCATGGTGAATTATCTTCTCACTATTTATCTGCTGATCTTTACCCTTTTTTGTAAAGAACCTGATACTCTGCTGTGTGTGTTGCCAATACTGGGGATTGAACCCAAGGGTGCTCTACCACTGTTACTCCAGTCTTTTTCATTCCATTTTTATCTTGAGGCATGGTCTCACTAAATTGCCCAAGCCGGCCTCAAACTTGCAATCTTCCTGCCTCAACTTTGGTTGGGATTACAAGTGTGCACTACTGTCCCTGGGCTTTGTATATTCTTTTATTAAGAATTATGTTGCTTAAAAAAAAAAAAAAAGAATTATGTTGTCTTCTTTTGGTTGACTTTTGAGATTTCTTTTTGTGCTCTGAATGCACATCCTTTATTGAGTATCTCATTTACAAATATTTTCTTCTAGTCTACAGGTTATTTTTTAATTCTGTTAACAGTCTTACAAAGGCCAGGTATCTGTGCACGCGTCTGTAATTCCAGCACTCAGGAAGCTGAGGCAGGAGGATAACCACAAGTTCGAAGCCAACCTGCACTACACAGCAAGAGCCGTTCTCAAAAGAAACAAACAAAAAAACTCCAAAAATACGGTCTTACAGGGAAAGCTTTAATTTTGACCAAGTCCCATATATCATTTTTCTTTTATAGATCTTAGTTTCAGAGTCACATCTAATAACTTTTTGCATATTAAGTTCCACCTATCTGCTGTTTTTTTCTAGAATTTTTAATTTCATGCTTTATATTTAGATTACAAAGCATTTCATATTTTTTGAATATAAATTATAAGGTTTAGGTTAAAGCTCCTTTCTTTTTATTATATATAGGTGTACAAGCATGCTGGCTCCTATAAATATGGTTTCCACACTTTCTTCTGCAAACAAGCAACATTTTTTTTTTTTTTTTGGTGTTCTCTGAGATCTACTACTGTTGTCTTCTTGTCCTCTCTCCTCTACTTATTCCCATATGGCTCCTATATAAACACAATTCTCTACAACCTTTAAAAGATACTAGAGTATGTTTCCAAGTTCTGCTGAAAATAAAGTTTTTATTTTTGTTTTCCTTTCTTGACTTGCACTGATTTCTACAAGGACACAATGCTGAATTTCTTAAGCCATATTTGTACTAGTACATTTCTTTTTGGTAAAGGAGATAAGAAAATACCTTTAAAGTGATGGAGGTTGTTGGTACATGGAAGACACACTAGTAATAAAAACCATGGCAGTGAAAAGAAGACCATGGTAAAAAAATAAGATGATAAATTAACTTATATGAGCGTATGTTTGTTACCAGAGTTCTTGCTGGTATTGACAGTCAGATTATGTAGGATTTGTGCTGAGCCCTATAATAAAGCTTTGAGTTATTAGCACTAAATTTGGATTCCCTGTCAGAGTCCCACATAAAGAGATTAACAAGATTCAAGAACACCATAAATTTATATGTACTTATCTCTGGGTACCAGCAGTATTATGCAATCAGAAATGTTTTCCTCTTCAAATAATGGGCAGAATGATAATTTCCTTTTACTTATGACAATCACACTAAAATAATTCAATTTACCTTTTATATAACAAATAAAGCCAAGTTGCAAAAACTTACATAAAATGTTTAATTCTCACAAAGTATTCTACTGAACATTGACAAAATATTTCCAAATTCCAGTCCTTCTGAGCCATACTAAATGTATCAAAAAGCTTCTGTTTCTTTACCCTTTCTGGGAAGCTGTGTGTGAATATAGAACTTTCATACTCAGTGTTGGGGGTTTTTAGAGGGATCAAGTGAGCCAAACAGAAATCTTGCCGGAGGCAGAGCCAAATCTCTAGGTTTAGAACGGTGGTGGCTTACCTCATTGTGAACCCAGAGAGCAGGAGGGTGGTTTGTGTATTTCACTGCCAATTCTATCACTCCCTCTTGTTTTAGCAGAGTGGGACTGGAACACATTGAAAACCCACCAACCACAGAGACTCCTGGGATGAAGAAATCGATCCTAAAAACAGAGGCAAATAAATGATTACTGTTAAAAGTAATTTTAAAATAGGCAACAAGGTAAGCAAAATTGACAAAACTTTAGAGGAAGAAAAATTACTAAAATTAAGAACAGAAAAGGGGCCATTATCACCAACCTTACAAAAACAAACAGTATAAAGGAATTTTTATGAACTGTATACCAAAACTTAAGTGTATATATTCCTAAAAAGATATATACTCTCCACTGTGACTCAAGAAGAACCAGAAAATATGAACAGATCCCCATGAAACTAACAGGTTGAATTAGTAATTTTAAAACTCCCCTAAAGAAAAGCTCAGGTCCAGATGACATCATTGGTGAAAACATTTAAAGAATACTTATCCTTCACAGACTTCCAAAAACTGAAAAAAAACACTTTCCACCTCATTTGATAAGACCAGTACTACCCTGATATCAAAACCTGGCAAAGACAATGCAAGGAAGAATGGACAAATTTTCCCTCTGAATAAAGACACAAAAGTCCCAGGAATACAAGGTTAGTTTAACTTCTGAAAATCAATCATTATGATGTTAGTAGAATACAAAATAAACTCACATGAACATTTTACTAGAGGCAGAAAAGGCATTCGTTAAAATACAACATTCTTTCATGATGAAAACACTCAAGAAAACAGAAATAAATGAGAACTTCTTTAACACAATAAAGAATATCTATAAAAGACCCACTGCTGACATCAAACTTAATGGCAGAAGGCTGAATATTTCCTCCCTGGAACAACACAAGGATGTCTACTCCTACCACTTCTATTCGACACTGTACTGGGTTCCAGCCAGTGAAAGCACGAAGGTCAAATAAAGCACATTCTGACTAGTGCAGGACAGGCATGAGTTCAACCACGGGAAACCCAAAGGGATTCACTGACAAGACATTAATAAGTAAGTTCTAACAAGATTGCAGGACACAAGATTAGTATACCAAAGTCAACAATATTTCTTCTGTACACTAGCAGTGAAAAATCCAAATGTGAAATTTAGAAACACTTCCATTTAAAATAGCATAAAAAGAACACAATTAAAAAAAAACAGTGTAGACTTGTACTCTGAAATTTAAAAACATGGTAGGAAAAAAACTTAAGGGTCCAAATAAATAGAAAGATATCCTATGTTCATGAACTGAAAAGACTTAAGTGACAATACGGTTCACATTTATCTACTGACTCAATATAACATTAACTGGTTTCTTTGTACAAACTGACAACTTGATCAAAAAATTCACATGGGAAATTGAAGGAAGCCAGAATCTTGTAAAAACATAAATTTGGAAGACTTATCTCCTGATTTCAAAAGTTACTAAAAACCTAGAATAATGAAGACACTGTAGTACTGGCATAATATAAGGACAGACATTTACATAAAAATAATTACAAGTCCAGAAATAAATTCTTACATTTATGGGAAACTGATTTTTGACAAAGGTGCCAAGATAGTTTATTCAGCAAACAGTACTAGGAAAATTAAACATCCACATGCAAAATAGTGAAGCTGGACCCATACCTTTCATCATATATAAAAATGAAGAATGATATCAGAAGTTTAAATCATGAGTTTAAATAAGGGCCAAAACAATAAACTGCTAGAAGAAAACACTGGTAACAGTCTTTTAGATATACAAATCTTACACATTTCTGGCCAATTGATATAGCCACTTTAGGATGTAAGTTGGATGTTAAACAGAGTTATCATATGGCCCAAAATGCCTAGGTTTATAGCCAGAAGAAATGAAATTACATGCCCTCCCAAAAACTTGAATACCAATGTTTATAGCGGCATTAGTCGTTATGGTGGCCCCAAAGTGGAAAAATTCTGAAATGTCTACAAATTGCTGAATGGATAAACAAAATATGGTATAGCCATACAATAGAATGAAGTAATGATAGGTGTTACCACACAACATGCCTTGAAATAAAGTAAAAGAAGCTAGAAAGAGTAGCCAAAAACAGACCACATACTACATGACTCCAGTTTACATCAAATATCCAAAATTGGCAAATCCAAAGAGACAGATAATAGATCAATAGTTGTCTATAGGGCAGAAGGATGGGGAGAGAATGGTAAATGATATAGATTTCTTCATTGGATGATTAAAAGGTCCTAAAATTTGGATTAGGATGATGGTTACACAACTGAGTAAATAAAATAAAATCTAGTAAATCAAACAGGTTAAGTAAATTTTACATGTAAATTATATCTCAGTGAAATTATTCTTTTTTAAAAACAATGGCAACTGCCGGGCATGGTGGTGCACACCTATAATCCCAGCACTTAGGAGGCTGAGGCAGGAGGATCACCTTGAGTACAAGGCCAGCTGAGGCTACACAGTGAGTTTAAGGACAGTCTAAACTACCTAGTACGACCCTGTCTCACCAAACCAAACCAAACCAAACCAAGGGCAACAAAGTCTTTCACTGGTATTTGCCAAACTTAAACAGGCTAACGTGGCCTTCTGAGTTCTGAAAGGCTTATATTCCTTTCTGTTCTTCTAATTGCATTCTTAATACTCTAGAACTCTCCCACGTTTCAAGAATTCTGTACCACCAAATCCTTTTTTTCTTCGTGGAATTTAAAGGCAATGCAATACACCTGGACATACACCAAGGAAAGAAAAATTTATTACAACTTGGCACCACAAAACAATTCTCAACCCCATAACTAAGAAATATTAACATTCATTTTAGGTGTTTCTTTGACACAAAGAAGCAAAAAGTATCTTTCTCCAGTTGCTGCCTTACATGCAGAGTTCTCTGAAAAGAACAAGATGCTTTCCACTGGTTAGGTCTATTACCTCAAAGTACACTCTCCTCTAATCTACAGTCTTAAACATTTGTTTATTATTGCAGTCTTTAAAAATCAGCTCTGGATTGGAAGTGCTCTGAAAAAGCTAGAGAGCTTACTCCCAACCCACTTTCATTGTACTCTTTCCCATGAATAACAGCTTACTTTTAATTTCAGAGAAGTCAAAAATTTATTAATACTGTTGCTATCAGGAGACACACAGAATATCCACTATTTCCATGTTTGAAAAGCAGATCAGAGCTATTTTTGTTTCGTCGTCTCCTGAACTACAGCGCCCTCTCCTGTGCAATGCTGATAAAGATCTTCTCAAATAAGTGAAAGGAACCTTCATCCGGAGTCTAACTCCGAAAAGTCACCTTCAGAATAAACAACTTCTTGATACAGAAAAACTCAAATTGTACCCCCCATCTGAAAGATTTTTAAAAACATGAACAATATGTATTTCATAAAAATCAGTCCAAGAAAAGCACCTCTAAAAACACCTTTGCAGGGTTAGCACCCTGGGGAGGCACCCACGGTACACGCAGAACTGAAGAGGCCAGACATGCAGCAGCTGACATGGCCATGTCCAACTCCTGACACCAAGGGCAGCCAGCCCTGTCTACAGAGGGAGCCCAGTACCTGGCACACAGCAGGCAAACCATGGCCAAATGACAACACTGTACTGTAAGGGTCAGAACTAGTCCTCTGCCACAGCACTCTGAGCTCCTCACGCATTCACCTGTGCAAGCCCTGCCGCCACAGACGGGCACCCTGGTATGGTGGTGTCTTGGTCACGAATGATTTTGTTTGCAAACAATTTGGTCCACAAAAAACAGATGCATTTCATAAAACTTTTGTCTGCGAACTCTGCATTAGGTGACAAACATGACCATGGCCATCTTCCCCACAAACACAAATATAGTTGTCTTTTTCAAAAATGAAACACATTAAAGTTGTGAACCGAGGTACCACTTTAATGAGAGGGAAACTAGCACATATGTAACAGTCAAAATCTATAATAAAATCTGCTTAGAGTAGGAAGATAGACATAGGAAATAACTACTACTTGTAGCAAGAGTGGAGGAGTTAAGACTTCACAGAGCACATGTTGCTTAAACCATTTTAAATGACACGGAATGCAATAGAAGACAGGATCTGAATAAAGAACCAATGAATGCAGTACCTTCTACACGTGATTGTCTGTAAGTCAGGGCTGCTGCTGCATGTGGCTATGTAGTTTTTACACTGTTTAATACAGAGAGGCATTGAAATAGACATAGAGTCTTGTTTTTCCAATCTTGCTCCCCTCATCTGCTTCAGTGAGAAAACATCTTGGCCATGCTTCCCCTTAGGTGGCATCTTCTGCTCACGCAGTATGGAGTATGGTCAGTGTCAGTGGCATCACCGTGGCATATTCACCTACTTCACCTTGGTCTGCCACGCTTCCGACCAGCAGCTTCACTGCACAGAAACTGACCAAGGAGCTACGAACTGAGCTTGTGTCCCGGGTCTCACTAGTCCAGGGAAACTATCTGACTGGGTGAAATGCTAATGATAACCAAATTAATAAAGTTAACAGGCACTGTGCTAAACACTTTATCCCCAAACATCAGAATACTATGGCTGCCTGTGTAAAGAGGTGAAAACTGAAGCCCAGAGAGAGGCAGAAACCGTCCCTAGCACACAGACAGAACCACAAGCATGTGAGCCAGGCAGTCTATAGAAATACAAGGCTGTCGGCCTCATGCCTGGGATGGATTCTACCCACAGCAGAGCAGCCATTGCAGGAGACAGGTAACAAGTGCCACCCTGGAAGAGGCAGCTGTACCCTGCTTAAGGACTGTTGATGGCACACTCTTCCCACCTCCAGGGAGAAGAAATTCTGACAAAGTGAAGGGCAGGACTCTCTGAAGAACTAGCTGCTAGACAAGCAGTATGCCCACCAGTGAGAAGAACCCAAGGTTTTGGGCTGCTCATGTGATGTTTTCTAAGGTGGTTTCCTTTTTGACCTTTTCCTCTGGGTTTAACTACTGAAGTTCCAGGAACTGGCTTCCAGGTGCAGAAACCAGTCCCTGGACAGGGGTCAGTAAGACTACAGTGCAGTGCAGCAAGGGCCACTGTGACTCACTCCAGGCCTGTGCTGGAAGAGTCTACCTGTGGAGCTGCAGTCAGATCTCCAACTGGCCACAGGCAGCATTCTTTTATTTACTTACACTTGGGTCTGGAACCTCATCCTGAAAGTCTGACAGGTATCAAAGGAAGTCACCAGTTAAGAAGTCAGAGATGTGGAACTGTGACCCAAACTTCTGTCCCAGAGATGACAGTAAGAGCAATCCTCACCTTTACAGACAGTGGCTCTCTGCTCTGATAACCCTAACTATGCAGACTGCACAGCAGGCATTTCCTAACTCTCTTCTCTAAAGTGCCAAAGGTTACTACCAAGCTATTGATACTAGCAACAGTACAGAATAAGCAGACATCACCACCTAAGCAAAATGGCCATCCTTTAACTATTAAGTCAAGTATTCAAAGGAACATTTCAACTCCTAGAGCTACACAGTAAGCCAACAGTAAGAATGCAATCTTTTAGAAGGGGAGGGCCCAGGGGGAGGAGTAAGTGCTGACCTACACTAGCAGAAAAAGGGTGCTGCTAATCAGCTAATCACCACCATTCCCACTCTTGCTTCCAGGGTAGGGCACATACAAAAAGCAGTCCTCAAGTCAGTGAAAAGACCAAACCCATTCACTGGGATGACACACATAACAAGTGCTAATACACTTGCAGGCATATTATGGTGACAGCAGTGTAACCAACAACCAGGCTTTGTCTGTGCAGGAGACTGGGTCTGAGTCTCAGCAGAATTCAGAGTTGAATGCAAAGCATTACTGTACACAGGACACAAACAATTCCACAGAAGGGAAATATGGAAAAACAGATCATTACAATTAAAGTTTCCATTTTTCAATGTAGTAACGGCTAAACCATTTTTGAAGGGTAAATATGTTGCCCACCCCTTAGAACTGCCAAAATACATTTAATATTTATCACTGAACATGTGCAAAGATTGCAGTAAATTGCTTCACAAACACAAATTATTGCAATCAGCATCTTGTTTTCTAGTTTCAAATTCAAAGCAAACTATTAACACAAGACTGCTAACTCTTGCTATTATCACACTTGCTATTATCACACATCCTCCGTCTAACAAAACCACATTTCCAGATGGACTGCCAAAATTAGTCAAGTGACTCCTACCAAGACTGACAAGCCAGAAATTCACTTAGAAATGAATGCTTTATTTAAATAAAGGACACACACACCCAGACACACCTTTCCTTAGGAAATACAAGTTGCTTTATTTACAATTCAACTTGAATTGCAGCTCAGTGAGGCCATTCGGAGAAATAGTGGGACAGCTGGGCTGGTAGCCTGTCAGCATACTGATTAGTCCTCAGAGTGGAATGGAACAGACTTATAGGGCGTGCGTGCATGTGTGCACGTGTGCGCACGTGCATGTGTACATGCGTGCATGTGTGTGCGTGTGTGTGTGTGATGGGGGCTGACTGGGGAATCCTGATAATAAATTAAGCAAAATATTTAAACTCAACCCAGAAAGCTGAGAGATATAGGAACTCCATTGAGAGGATGGTCAGCCCTGTCTAACATGGGTTAAGTCTTTTCAGACTACTTAGTCTACTCTGTATTAGATACACAGATGACTAATTTTTATAAATGTATGAATCCTCAGCAATGCATAAGCCAAGCAGATTAGATTATTGCAGTGCATTCTATTAGCAAGTATTCCTGCAGAACATAATTATCAGTGCCATTGGTTCCCAGCATTAACTGCTTTGACTGAATTGGAAGACTCAAAAAAGTTTTCATATATGACTGAAAGAGGGGGTCACAGGCTCAAGTCAAAGAAGGAATCAGATTCTTCACGTTAAAAAAGGCCTACCACGAACAGAAATGACCTAGAACTCTCCTCCTGGGGAACAGCTAGCCACAAAGTTCTCTCTAGAAGATAATACACTATTATCCCTTCTCTTCTAAAATACACACCCTTGGAAAACAGAAAAGCCACTTACCACTGGCCAGCTTTAAAAGAAAATTCTTTATCATCAATGAGCAAGCGGAGGCTTTTTACTGATGGTGATTCGCGGGCAATTCCACACACCTTAGCAGCTGCCACGACCTAAAGGGAGAGATAACTGTGGCTCAGGTTAGTGTGCACAGAGCAGGAGAGACAAATGATGGCTTGCTCGGAACTAAGGGTTTTTTTGAAATCTATAAAGATGTAGTTTTTTGAAATTTACCAAATGAGGTAAAGCATACTTTGTTTTAATTCTACTATCAGGTGAGCATATTTTAATGAAATCTTTTTGAGAAACTTGCCAATCTTTTTCTGCATTCAAAAATCATCTCTGGGTCAGGGATATAGCTCAGTGGTGCAGAGCCTGCCTGGCAAGCATGGGGTACTGAGTTTAATTCCTGGTACCAAAAAAAAAAAAAAGAATCTTCTCTTACAGGGACTAAACAGCATTTATGGGAGGAATGTTATTTTTCACAGATGGCTGAATCTAGAGTGTGGGAATCATTCATGGTGCGATGCTAGGATTCAGGGAGGTGATTACTAATTCGGTCTACTGATTGGATTGGCACTTCCCTAATCCTGGTAGACGAGATACAACATAAGGAACCTTCTGCCTGCCATGAACTGTTTTTTCCTCTGCTATGCCATCCTGCCTTGGAGCTAGCAAATTATGGACTGAAATCTCTACAAACTGTGAGCTAAATAAGCCTTTTCCCTTTTAACTTTGGGTATTGGGTATTTTATCCCAGCAATGAGAGGAAAGTGACTAAGACAAAGAGCATCTGTCTGGCACAATGCACTGGGTTAGGCACTCTAGACAGAGCTCGGGGGACTGGAACAGGGGACTGGAACCTGTAAGCAGTCCTGCCTGGCATGAAGTCCCCATGGGTGCCAGCAAAGCAAGGCCTACAGTGTACTTCTCAGTGTGTAAGGAGCTCATGTTGGAAATTAAAAGCACTGAAACTTTTTTTTAGTAATTTTACAGACCAACTGTATGTCTGTTAAATTTAATTGTGGAAAAATTGGGTTTATATTCATGCCTTTTACTATATTTTACAAAATGTAAACAATTCACAACCTTAAAAAAAAGAACAACAAAAACAGCTCTTCCCTACCAATAGCCCAAGAGATACACTCTAAACGGCATGCGTGATTTCTGCCTCAGCATCCCTCAAATTCAAACCATCTCTACTTCCTTCTTCCTCTGTCTTGTGCTTTTCTTCCTCCCCTAAGCCTGGGACATGTTTACGAGCGCACAAGAAAGAACAGGACTCTTTCCTTAACCTTTTACTTTTTTGTCCTGCTCCACTTGTGGCAGCAAATCAAATCCAGAGCAACTGACCAAAGTATGAAGCTTCAGTGGAAATCTGTGAAGGTCAATGAACCTCCCACCCCAATGCTAGCTCATTCTGGCCCTTTCCTCCAAAAGTCTACTAGATTTAATAAAACTATCAGTAAGACATTATTTTCAAAAGTCCACCAGAATAATCCCCACGATGGATGGTGGTCTCCCTCATCTCATATAGCTTCTAAAATTGCCTACTTTCATCCAATCCAAAAAGGGATATCTGAGATGAATATACACTTCTCAGATAAATAAACACGACCAGAAAATAAATATGTGAAAAAATGTTCAACATAGCTGGTCATTCAAAAGATGCAAATTAAAACAACACTGAGATTCCACCTCACCCAAGAAAGAATGGCTAGTATTAAAAAATCAAACAACAACAAATGCTGGAGAGCCTGTGGGAAAAAAGGAAACCTTCTCCATTGTTGGTAGGAATGCAGATTGGTGCAACCACTGTGAAAATCAGTGTGGAATTCCTCAAAAAACTAGAACTAGAGATTCCATTCAACACAGCTATTCCCCTTCTGAGTACCTTTCCAAAAGAATTAAAAAACATCATACCATAGAGATATATATGCACCCATGTTTATAGCAGCAGAATTTGTAATAGCCAGATATGAGAAACAACCAAAATGCCCATCAACTGAGGAATGGATAAAAAAGATGTAGTATTTTTATACAATAGACGTTTATAGGTAAATGGATGCAACTTGAGACCATACACATTAGTGAAATAAGACACACATATGCAAACACCATATTATTTCATTAATGTGAGAAGCTGAAATAACATATATATATATAAAAAAGATAGTTTAAAAATTGTCTACTTTCTCTTTCTTATCTCTGTTAAATTTAATTGTGGAAAATTTCTTATCTCTGTATTTCTCAGTATTATCGATTGCCAGTCTTCTCTTTCTTCTCTCTCAGATAGCAAGTGGGTGATTTTTTACCCTCTATCTGCACTCTTGATCCTAGTTCCAGCCCCTACAGAACACTACTCTACCAGCAACCACCAGTGCTTTCTTTCATGCACAATTGTTCTCTAAGGACTCCTGTTTCATCAGATAAATGCCACTGGTTCGGCCTAAGCAATTCAGCCACAAAACAAAAGCAGCACCAGAATATGACTGCTAGCAATATGGGTTATACAGCTAGACCACCTGGTATTTCATCCTGGCTCTACCCCTTACAAGCTATGTGAGTCTGGCTAAGTTACCTAGCTCCTCTCAGCCACAGAATGAGAATAACAACACCTTTAAACTCACGGGACTGTTGCAAGGACTAATTGAGATAATATACACTACAGCAAATTTTAATGCTGCTGGCCCATGGTAAATATTAAGTGTTAGTTATGTTTTTTTTTTCCAATTAGAATTGTTTCTGTTTTACATTGTATCGTACATCTTATTAATAACATATATTTTGTCACAGCACTAGTGCTGCTGCACAGGACCTTGCAGAATGGGCACAGCACAGGCCCTGGGGGACTTTGCTTGCATAGATGACAAGGAACTCCACAGCACACTCCATCTTGTAGATTCGCACCGGGAGTGAAAACTTAAAAGCCATACTATCTTTAAGCTTTTTAAAAATCTTACCTGCTACCCCTTCCTCTACTGAAAGGATTAACAATTCCTTAGCCTACAGAATCTCCTTTTTCTTGATCTCTCCTTAATCACAAGTAACCTGGCTTCTGCTTTCCTGAAGCTTCTCCCCAGGATGGCTGATTCCTGGGTGTATTCCTGAAGGACCATACTCAATGTCTAGTCTCAGTTCCCACTCTGCCTGGCCTCTGAATTTGGTACTTCCCATCCAGAAGCACTCTCCTTGCCCAAGATGGCTAACACTGAATTCTTCAGGTCCTTGCCTAAAAGTTCTCCTCCTGTACCATTCCTTCTCCCACTTCCCCAGTAAGAACTTCCTTACCCTCACCCCAGGCTGAGGCCCTCACCATTCCCAAGGGCCGCACCTGCCAAGGAATATTCATTATCCCTTTGCTGACAACCCCAGGCTCATATCTCACATCTCTACTCCCTCTAGGTAACAACAGCCAATGGCCAAGGAGCCTTTATCTCAGATGTATGGCAGGTGCTTCATGCAATGTTTCATATGCACTAATTCATTCTGTTAGTATGAATAATCGTTTTACATCTTGAGACAGTGCTTCACTTTACAGATGAGGAAACTGAAAGGTTCAATACTTGCTCAAGATTACCTACATAGGAACTGGGTGTGGTGGTGCACACCTGGCATTCCAGCACCCTGAGAGGATGAGGCAGGACTTGCAAGTTTGAACCCAGCCTGGACAACTTACTGAGATCCCGTTTCATAACAAAAAATAAAAACATAACAAAAAATAAAATGGCCCTGGGTTCAAATCCCAGTACCATCACAAAAGAAATAAAGGGGAAAAAAGGAACAGAAAGAAAGAAAAAGAGAAGAGGAGAAATGAAGAGGAGAGAAGAGAAAGAACGAACAAGGAACTTGAGTCAGTATTCAAACCCAGGCTACCCGGGTCCCTAATCATCTGTTGGCCTATACCAGTGGTGAACATCTCTTATCTGCAGAATTAAATCCACCATACTCTTGCACAGTTCCTGGACTTGGATAGGGTGCTTTGAACTGAGAAACAGGAAAAGCAAAAATAGAGAATACTGTCCCGTTTCCCCAGAGCCCTGCAAAATTGGCTTCTCTTCAGCAGGGTTTCAACTTGGTTCCCTCCCGCAGTGAATTTGGTCAAATCCATTTTCAGTTGATACACAAACACACAAACTTTGACCCTTTCTAGCATTCTGTCCCTAACTGAATGCAGCCTGTCTTTTCCTTCCCTTGATCACCTTCACCACCCTCGCCCAGAATTCTCTACTGTTCATGTGAATTGCTATACGACTTCCTTCTTGAGTCTCTCAAAGCAGCTAAGATATGAATATTGCTAATGTTCCAACCTGAGTTATTCCCTAGCTCAACAGCCTTCAAGGGGGCTGGGACTGTAGCTCAGTGGTTAGAATGCTCAACCAGTGTGCTTGAGGCCTGGGGTTCAATCCCAGGCTCCACTGCAAAAGAAAAAACAAAAGCACTAAAAGGTTTATGTAACTCATATTAGCTTGAGCTCCTCCTGTCCACCTCCCAAACTCAACCTAGATCGTGCAGCACACACTATGCACCCAGCTTCCCCAAGTCCTATTCATGTTCTCTCCATCCTCCCAACTCTATCAATACAATGTTCCTGTCTTTCTTGTATTTAGCACATATAATTAAAGCATAAACACTCATGAACATGCCTTTCTATCACATATATAACTGGCCTCCTAAGGTCAGATCTGCCCATAATGCATCTCTAAAGTAGCTCAAACACAGGGCCCAACACATAACAAGACTCAGGGAAGTACACACCTGCAGAATGAATGAAAACCCTTAAAGTGAGTTAAACTGGTTTCCAAAACAAACATTACAAAATATTCAGGAGAGTTCCAGCACCCAATAAAAGTGAGGAGGATAAACAGAAAATTCAGATTTGTATTTTAAAATATGGCAAAGGTCAGAGGAACCAGGGATTTCTTCAGAACTGGTATCATCCTATTTGCCACACATTCTATGTACTGTATCTTATTTCAAGACAAGGAATGAGAATTGTCACAAGTCTCTCCATTACTTCATTATTCCCATTTTTTATGTTAACAAAAAAATTGCTACTTCATAAACATTCTGTATTTTCTTTCAGTTTAATAATTTGTAAAAACATAGCCAATAGCTAGATTATTTCACTTCTAACAGCTTAACTGGCACCAGCTGGAGTCACTAAGAAAGCTAATTATTTATAAGCTTTGTAAACATACCCAGAAGAGTCACCTGGTGACAAAGAATCTATATTCATAATCACTGCAGGAGGAAGAGAATTTTAGCTGAAACATTTGCCAATGCTTCACAATCAAATGCTAGCCTATGTGAAATGAAACAATTGTTTCTCAACATCTAGTCATAAAATTTAATGAACAAGAGAAAGCCACATTTTAGTTAAGCCACATTTTAATTTGTATAGTGTCTAGCAACAAAACTCTTCCCAGATGCACTATGCCCTTCTGAATTAAAATCTGCTGTAATTCACACTAACAATCTAGACAAAAACTGCGCCAACTGGAACACAAGATACCTTGCACGATTCATAACTACATGACTCCCTCTTACTACTCTATTTGTCTAATTAACATATTCACGATAGGGCCATAATTTGCATGTATTGCTGCCAGGTGGCTTGAACCACCAGTGGTAAAAATGTGTGACTGTCCCATGCATGACTGTACAACTTCTACCACCAGAGGTACAAGCTGCTCGATAGGACAGCAGGCAGGAATGCATTAGTATGAGTACCACATATGAAAATTTAAAGCAAAGTGGATTAAAACTTTGAAATCTTTTAAAGGCCAAGTACTTATTTTATGTTAAAGCTAGTTCATATCATTAGGCTTTGCAATTGTGGCCTTTGTTATATGCCACTGTTTCTTAAGTAAAACATATGAGAAAACTGTGTTTTAACATTTGTACTTGCTCTTACACTAAATGGATCAAAAGATTTCACAACTGAAACGTCTACTAGCCACATCCTAACTCGAAACACATGGCAGGAAATGAAACTTTCCATAAAATAACATTTAGATTTTCCTACTGTTCAATTAAAAAACACTCACCAGCTCTTCCTGGTCCACATTTTTAATGCTTTGACAGAGTCAGCATCTAAAAGGAAATTCCACCACATTTACTTAGAAGGCTGCTTTTATGTAGGATGTTGTCATGGTACTGCTGATGCAAAAGTCTAGTACAGGAAAATAGGTCTTTGAAAACCTAACTGGCTTATCCTGTTCACTCCTGTTTATTCATTTTCTGGCTTAAAAATTTATTCAAATCCAGGATTGGAGATAACCTAAAATAATATAGTTAGGGCTCATAGAATTTCAGAGTTGAAGGAAACTAGTTATTACTGAAAACAGCATGTCACTTGACATGTGAGGACACCAAACTCAAAGACATCATTTACATGGTGCCAGAATACAGTACCAATCTGACATATATGAACTTGCTAAAACAAATCAGTTTTACTCAAGTGATTCACTGTCAAAGAAACATCACAAAATTCTGCCAACCATGTATTTTTATTTAAGCGATTTATGCTGGTCAGCAGCTGTTCTCCCTGGCAGGACAGGTAAACTCACCTTACTGATACTACTGCCTAACCTGTCCTCTGGGCTGGGCTGCTCTCTGCCTTGAGCCGTACTCCCGCATCACTGCCCCCTTCCCCCTGCATCAGAACACAAGTGAGCTCTAGATCTTCCACCTCAGTCAACAGGGTCAGCAGCAGCAGATGACTGCAGACAGTGCTGACCATGTGCCTGGAGTCCTGCATATGCTCGTTCCTTCCGTCTTCACAGCAACCTGGAAGCAGTTCCTACTATCCTCATCTTACATAAGAGGAAACTGAGGTCCCAGAGCAAAGCAGCAAGGCCAAGATAAGAATCCAGGCACTTGTGTTTTGCTACTTCTCAAAAAACAACAGACAAAATAAGCCTCTGCTTCCATTCAGTTAGCATACCATTTCTCTGCTGCCATTCACATCAAACATTTCCACCTCCACCACTGTATCTCCCCTTCTCTCCAACCCAATTCAGTGAGGCTTTCAGTCTCAGCAGGGTACACCAGCCAGTCATTCCAGTCACTCGCTACCCATTCTGGCAAAAAAGAGTTGTGACTTCTCAGCAGGGTTCAGCAGCGCTGGCTACTCTCCATCCTTCCTGACTTTCTCTTGCCTTAGACAACACTGCTTATGTCACTCCTGCCCAGCTGCCCGTTCCTTCTTCATCTCCTCTGCTCTTGGTTCTTCTACTTGGCCTCTAATTGGTGATAAACCCAGGGCTGAGTCCCAGGCCCTCCTCACTTTCTATGTGGCTTAGACATACACAGCTGGCCATCCAGATTTCATTTTCTAACTTAACATATGAAAACCAAACTATTTTTTCTTCCAAGTTTTCTTTCTTTTTATTATTATGGGGAATTTTAAATGCATAGAAAGTAATCAAACAGTATATTGCACCCATGTACCTATGACCAAGACTCAATAGTTGATCTGAGCTGTTAACAGTTGACAAAACTCATAGCTAATCTTATTTCAACTGTAACACCATCTACTTCCTGCCCATACCCAACCCCAGATTATTCCAAAACCAAGTTCTTTACTTCCTCTCCTCCAAGTATGTTCTTCATTTTCACCAATATTTGTCACCACCATCACATCATTATCTACTCCTATTATTCAAACCCAGAACCCCAGAATTACCTTGGTTTCTTCTGCATCTCTCACTACTTGCTACTCCATCCCCATCAGTGAACCCCATCAGCTCTACCTCTGCCCCAGACCTGTCTCTCAACCTCCATCCTAACTAACAGTGCCTTCCTGAAAGTATGGTAACAGCCACCAACTTGGCATCAAAACACAACAAAAGCCTAGTCCATGACCAAGCAAAATCAGTTACCCATTTAAAATTAAAATATCACTCATATCCCTCCTTAAAACCTCCTGTCACAAGATAAAATGCCAACTTCCTATTGAGTGAGATGAGCTAACTGAAGAGCGGCTGGCCTGTGGCTCCTAGGGGAGCACAGCTCTCTGCTGTCCGAGCTTCCAACACCAGTTTCCTGTCTACCTGTCATCCTCTCTTCTACCTGCTCTCCCAGCAATGCATCAGTCTCATTTCTACCTCAAAGCCTTGTTTCCTGTCAGTTAACCTTTGTAGAATGCTATACACATGGCTGCCTCTTTTCCTTATTTAAAACCCAGCTCAAAACATAGATTTTAAAAGGCACCATGCTTTAAGCCCCTCTTGCCTTCTGTAACCCTGTTTTATTTCTTCTTTAGTCCATCACATATGACATTCTCTGTTCTACACTACACAGAGCAGGGACCGTGCCTACCTCATACAGCGTTGTAATCCTAGCACATGAAACAGGGCTCAGTACATGGTTGACACTCAATACATGTCTGCTGGATTTAAAACAAAATTCATTTCACTTGACTGAATTCTTAGGGCAGGAGGCAAACGAGAGCCTTACCTTTCTGGTTGCTTAACTTCTTGAGCATTTCAGATACTGCCCAGTTAATTCTGGGGCTTTAGGAAGTAATAGCCACAGAGGCAACTTTTGTAATTTCCCCACAGCTTTTGTCTATGCAGAACAGACAGCACACGTGTCAGCACCTCACCTCTGGTGGTAAGTATCACCACCATTCCTACCTCACAAAGCAACTCATACAAGGCAGTACCACTAATAAACTATGGAGCTGAGATCAACACTTGGCTTATTCAACTCAACGAAGCAAGTACTGAAAGACTGTGGCATGCCAGCGCTGTTTGACACGCTGTCTATGAAGATGATAAGCTGTGCCTTTCCCCAAGGAGCCTCCATTTCTTTGCAGGCTCAGACAGCAGAGTGCTGTGCTCCCCTAGGAGCCACAGGCCAGCCACTCTTCAGTTAGACAGCTCATCCCACTCAAACCTGCAACTCAGCAAAATCACAGCTTGAGCAACTATGAGTACTCAAAAATCAACGCTGGGAATTACAGAATTCCCAAAGGCCTCTGCCTCTGGAGTTCAGCTCTTGCATCTATTAACTAACCACTGTGCCATCAGTAACTCTCCTTTTTCTTATGCCCAGTAACATATATTAACTCTGTCTAAACCAACTGTAAGAAAACCTGATTTGATTATCAAAGACTGAATTCAAGGGCTAATGCCTCATTTACTTGACCAAAAACATAACTCGTCATTAAGACAGGATGCTTTTGCAACTGGTACTCCAGAAACAAGAGGCATGAACCAGGACTATCCTAGACAAATCAAGAAGTAGGCTCATCTGAGTCTTAATTCTCTCATCTGTGAAATAGGAACAAGGATCCCTAGCTCCCTCTCATGGTGGTTGTGAGAATCAAGGACCAGCCCACTGTATAATTACATGCTTTGAAAACAAAAAGATAACAATACACTTAAGACATTACAGGATAAGGCATTGGCTTCTAAAAGCAAACTTTAGAGCTGAAAAAATTAATAGTTTTTACAAAACAATTACATGCATAGAATCGTTTTTTGGTGGCACTAGGGATTGAACCCAGGGCCTCTGAACAAAGGTCCATCCCTAGCCCCACCACTTTTTAAAATTCTGAAAAGCTGCTTGATGTCTCACCAAGATGCCAAATTTCCCAGGCTGGACTCAAACTTGTAATCCTCCTGCCTCAACATCCCAGAGTGCTGAGATTACAGGTTTGCAACACCATGGCTGGTTCTAGAATCACTTTAAACCAGAACTCCACAAAAATCTAACAATGGGGTTTGTCCATCATTTACAATACTTGCATCTAGCCTGCTATCTGGTGTATTTCCAAATGAATCAATGAACGCATAAAAAGTAGTTAAGTTTAAAACTTTTATTGCCGAATTCACCCACAAATTGATAATCAGAGTGTATCTTGTGCAGTGGGCCCAGCCACTGTGGAGGCCAAGTATAGACTGCCTTGCCTGAACAATTCTAACAATATTTCTACTGCTATCTCCTTGACATTTTTAAGGTTATTCAGACTGCTTCTTCTTTGATCCTAAGGAAAAAAATGTGAATTTGAATACAGTCAAACGTCTGTCAATTCAGAATTTCATTTCCTGCATTTATAGTTCCATGCAAGAAAACTGACACATAAGCTGTCCAGGAGGACAACAACCAACACTGACAGGACATTTCTGGATCCATTTCTGCTCCATTCTCTACCCAGTGCAGCGGTGGTAACAAGGCTAGGCCAGGTAACTGGGCTAGGCTTCCTCAGCTGGAACTTCCCGCTGCCTCTCAGAGAAGCCCTAAGACCGTGATGGTGAGCCTATGGCATGCATGTTAGTGTGATTTTAAGACAAAAGATGTTAATGTATGAGTTGTTCTTCCTGCACTGAAACCTCAGTGTTCAGGTCTAACTGCACTGTGTGATAAGTGGATCTTGGCTTGTAGTCTGGCATTTGGTCTCTAAAAGGTTCACCATCACTACCCTAAGACATCTCATAGGCTCGGTATCTCTCTCTAAAATGTAGATGCCATCTTACCATGAGGCTACCTGATGGTCCTGACCTGAAGAGTAAATGAACTGTGCAGAGTTTTGTAAAGTACACAGTACTTGCTATACAAATTAAAGGTGAGAGAGAAAGAGATCATGAGAACAATCCAGTACTGTTACAGCCCAACCCCAGAGTCTGTTCACTTAACAAGCCCAAGGTCAAGTCCCTGTGGTTCCAAGTACCCTCTACAGGGACTGAGGTGGACATGGCACTGAGGTGTGAACCCCAGAGATCATCTACATCTCTCCAATTCCTCATCTCCAGCTCTGTTTAAATGAGTGAAAATTAGAAACAAAGGAGAACTGCAATCAGAAAATTTTTCCTCCAATCAGAAAATTTTTCCTCCAAGGTGGTAACATGATCAGAATTTGAACTCTGTAATTTTCTGATTTTCAGGCACTAAAATTCTCAACCAATCATACCATGAGAGTTTACATTAACTTTCTTTCCCCTAAACTTGGCTCTAAATACCTTCCTCCATTCCCAATAATTCTGTCCTGTAAAAATCCTGAAATAACTACTTTAATTCAGGTTCTGGCAACTATTACCTGCAGGCCAAATCTGATCTGGTAAATAAAGTGTTAATGGAACACAACCGAACAAATTTGTTTACACACTTTTTTTTTGGTACTGGGGATCAACTCACAACCTTGCACTTGCCAAGCAGGAGCTTATGTTGCTAAGCTAAATCCCCAGCCCTGTTTACATACTCTTATGGCTGCCTTCGCACTATAAAGCCATAATTTAGTCACTGTAAATGAGACAGTATGGCCCATGAAACCTAAAATATTTACAATCTAGCCTTTCATAGAAAGTTTGCCAATACTTGCTTTAATCCATCTACCTGTCTCAAAATACAACAGGAAAGAGTACAATACATGTCTGATAAATAAACCACTCTTTCCTGAGTACTAGCAAACTCTTCACTTAAAAAAAAAATATGCCTCACATTTACAGAATTAGCATTTCTGCGTGTTGGACCAAGTATTTTCAGATTTAGCATCACTGGCACAAGTATATTTTCCCACGTGGCCATAAACCTACACTACTGATCTAATTTTACAAAGTTCTTATAAAAACATCAATTTAAACTGAATCAACAAACCTTCAGTCCCAAAGTCATTTTCTGAAAGTAGAATTAATTTTAAAGGTAAGGTCTAAATAATACACCTTTAATAAAAGTGTTTCCTTCAATTAGCACATAAAATTAAGCTGAGACAATACAATTTCTATTTATACTTATGGATGTGCATAAATATATAAGATTATTAAAGAGAGTAACACTAAGCTAAATGTATCTGAACATCTAAGAAGCACTCAAAAAAAGCAAAAGCAAATATTCAATCTACACTTTTAAATAAAAACAGGGTTACTCACTGAGGTACAGGGTGAGGATCCTTTACTTCCCAGCCCTTGACACCCCTTCAGATGGTAGATTAGCTTTCTACAGTCTGAATATGGTGGGAAAAATCTGTGCATAGGAAGAATAATGAGCAGCTCACCCACCTTCCTTTCTCCCCCTTGAAGAAATAGGAGGTTCTAAAGTAGGAATGGTCAAGGGCTTTGAGATGACGCCAAGGAAAAAAAGAAAGAAAAAGAAAATGTAAGCCATTTCATAAAATGTGGGTCTAAAAGAAGTTCTATCGCTAAAATATAACCCAAAATGTCACACTTGTGACGATGATTCCTTTAATTTCCACTACATTCCCTTCACCAAAAATTAATCCATTCATTCCAAACTTAAAGGACAAAAGGACAAATTTGAGTATTTCTGTCATCTTTTAAAATCAATTGTCAATATGCTCTGCTCACAAAGTTTCAAAACAGAACAATAACAAACTTCCTTGGCTGTCCTTCAAATGGACTAACCTCATCTAAGGCCTTCCCATAAAGCCTGTCCTAACTGTGTCTACACTGTCAGGCCAGGAAAACCCGTCATATGCAAAAATACAAACCTCTCGGCGAACAACACTTGCAGTCCTCTCCAAGTGGTCAGTTTTCCTTTTGGATTTCATTGTGCTTTAAAAAAAGTAAAATTAGGTTACTAAGTACTGTCTTCATAAAAGCAATAAAATGAGTTTACTCTGGCTATCCAAAATATAATATTAAGCATCCTACAAAATGGTTAGTGAAAATGTACACATCTAACTGAAGTTTTATGATCTCCTGATGGTATACATCATTTAAGCCAACATGCTGCCTCTTTCAGTAGTTTGATATGCTTCTCACAACTATCAGCAGATCAGGTCTCTTTGGAAATAAACTTTAAATAACACCAAGGGCTGATAACTCACCTGGCTAGGGTAAGGCAACGCAAAGTACTGGGTGTCAGCCTTGATGAAGCAGCCCGTGTGCAAATGGCTCCCACAGAGCCTCCTGCCAGCCCAGGAACCAAGACAGCAGCGCAGGCCATGGTACTTCCTGGCAAACAAAACTCAAATTCAAAACTATTTTTTTAAAAAGTGGCAGAAATATCAACCACTTTGGGGGCCAATAAAAAAATGTTTGAATTTCTGTAGTGCAATTATGACTTGTTCTGCCAGCAAAAGAAGCAAGATCTTAACCTGGCAAAATTTCTGCTACCATTCAGAGCTGATTCCAATATTCAATTATCTGTGCTATCAAATATAATCAAGTGTCACATGACAATGGGAACACATTCTGAGAACTGCTTCATTAGGGAATCCCATCATTACGCAAAAGCCTGCACAAACCTGGACAATGTAGGTTACTCAGCATGGCCTCTTGATGCAATCCATATGCTGTACACATAAGAGATACAAGAGGCTGTGTGTAACGTGGCAACAGTTGTTTATGGTAAAACAGGTTACATGTCATTATTTTACAGTAAAAAAACTTTATAAGTAGAAGAAGCATATCCTAAAATGACAAATATAATAAATATATAAGCCAGTAATATAGCCACTTATTATCAAGTACTGTGTACTGTACATAACTCTCTGTGCTACACTTTTACAGGACAGCACAGTAGGTTCGTTTACACCAGCATCACTACAAACACAAATTGTAGCCAGGTGTGGTGGTATAAACCTGTAATCTCAGCACTTGGGAGGCTGAGGCAGGACTGCTGCAAATTCAAGGCCAGCCTAAACTACATAGTGAGACCACATGTCAAAACAAAAACAAAAACCGGCACAAGTTGCGTTCTGATGGCTACAGTGTTACTAGGGTTTTCAACTCCATTGTAATCTTACAGGACCTATGCACAGTCCTCTGTTGACTGAAATATTAAGCAGCATGTAACTATAGTCATGTTCTCTGTTGGTTTCCAAAATCTGTAACCAAGTTTATGTGACTACTTATGCTATTACAGAAGAGGAAAGCAGATCTGTAACTGCTGATAATAGTACTCTACCTGATGAGGGCCATACAGTCTTTACTATTTCTTATTAGAAAAAGTGCAAGATGGAGACAAATTCATTGAAGTTCCCAAACATAAGAAGATTAAGATCTCAGATATTTAAAAAAACATATTTATAATAGCCTACAATATAAATTATGCAAAAGGACATTTACAAGAGTAAACAAACATACTACACAGCAATGACAATGAATAAACTGCAACTACTTAATAGTAGTTTCATTTTGAATGCAAGAAGTCAGGCTCAAAGAGCATATATTCTTTGATTTCAACCACATACAGTACAAAAAAGGGCAAAGTTAATCTATGATGTTACCCTTGGGTGATGGACATAACAATACTATTTCTTTATGTGAGTGCTAATTGCCTGAGTTTTTGCACTTTGAAAAATTCATTAACTGTCCTCTTAGGAGTTGTGTACTTTTCTCTTTATATGTTATACTTCAATAAAAAATTAAAAACACATTTATAGGAAGGATTTCCAACATCTCAGTTCTTAAAGCCACTGGACTATCAGATGCTGAAAAAACAAAAAGTAGAGAGAGAGAGGTGAAAGAAGGTAATTGAAATATGTTATGCACATACACCAAACCCTGTCAGTGAATGTAGTCATTATTACTGCAAATATGTACTAGTAAAAGTAAAAAAATAAAAACAGAAGTGCATAGAAGATATTACAAATGCCTTGGAAGAATTCAGTCTTTGGATTTTAAACATATTCTTTCTGAATCAAATCTTGGAAGCATATTTGAAGCAGAATGATTTCTGAGTTATAGTACAATTTTTTTCAATTACACTCAGGCTGGCACAAAAGTCAAATGTTTTCTGTCATAAATTTTTTTTAATTGTAGTACAGAAAAGAGCTGTTTTTCGGTAGATTCACTTAATTGTTAATTTTAAATATGCAAATCTGCACAGTGCTTTCATTTAACAAATAATCTCCAAATAGGAAAATAGATTTTTCTTAAAGAGGAAGGGAATTAAGAGATGGAGGGGTAGGGGATGAAAAAAAGAATTAAATGTGTTATATACTGTACTAACTCCACAGAAAGAACATAAACATCATGTACTACAAATATGTACAAAGGGAAACAAAAAGAAAGGTGATCGAGATATGGACGGGAAGGAGGGAAAGGAACATGGTTAGAAAAAAGGAAATTAAGATATATTACATATATGTCCCAATTCCCCATAAGGAAGGTAAACATTATGTACCATAAACATGTACTAATAAAGAAAAAAGAAATTACTGAACCATCAGGAAAAGCACTAATTAGAAATCAAATGATATATATTTACTTTTGGTTCCTTTCAACACTATTTTCTTATGTCAATTTTTAACTATTTCTTTGCCCCTAACAGACACATTTAACATGCTATATTGTCCTACCAATCTTTTCCTATCTTAATTACTTTGAGAATAAAATTGTATGTGAACACTTTTTTCCCAAGCTCTCTGGAAAGCACTGTAGAATTGTAATAAATTTAGTTAAGAAGACAGTCAAGCTAATTACTGTAGCTTCATGTTCACTTGTCTTTCATTCAATAGTCATGAAGAGCCCAATAGGAGGGAGGCACTGGCCTAGCCACTGGCAACACTAGCATGAAGAAAACAAGAAGTCTCTCAGTTTACACTCTAAAAGGCAGAGATAGAAAGAAATCAGGTAGTAATGTAAGCTAAATATGGTTTATTCAGCTATAATCAAATGATATCAAAAGGCCCACCACCTCCTAACTACTCTTTAGATAAACAGTATGATTCAGTATCATTGTGACTATATATGCTGCTGGTTACTTTTCTACTAAATGAAAAAGTATAATCACACTTTCATGCACTACTGCAGTTTCTCTTCTGTAAAAGCACCAAGCCAACAACAATGGATTAATCGCTAAAATGCACTAAACCCAAAAACTGTGTTAATCAATCACTGAAAGGAAGACAGTGAAACTTACTTTAGAAATCCATGAGATTTTACGAGTCATTAAGTGTATGGCTGGCTAAGGCAGCATATGTTGGTCGTGGTAGTTTACTGATATCAATCAGAACATGGACAGTTTTTCCATATACTGAAATTCTCACAAAGCTCCTGGAATGGCAGAGACATCATTTAAGAAAAATGTTTTGGGAAACTGAGAAAAAGCCATGTAGGTCTCGGCTGCGACAGTGAAGGCTCATTGCACTCAGCAGGCGCCCGTCCCAGTAAGCCTGCTGTCCCCCTGCCCATCTTGCCATTTCCCTTTTTGGATTATTTCACCCTTCTCTTGTTCAGCTTCCTCGGACCTTATTAACTCCTACTACTTGGGCAATCCATTCCATCAAATTCCTTTTCATGCTGCTGTCACCCTGCCGTATGGTGGCCAACCTCCTTGCCTGGCCACTGGCAGTTCATCTCAGGCTTCTGCTCAAGCTGCACTTGCACTTGCTAAAAAAGTAAAAATGTAGCCAAAGGCTAGAAGATGCTTACCTATCACGTATGGCCCAATTGACTGTGTATGGAAATACTGTTCAATGTTTTAGACAACTAAGTCTTCCCAATGGGAAACACCTTCGGTGACTATGCTGTTTGAATGGTCTACTTCCTCAACTGGAAAACAGCAATGTTAATTTTTAGAAGTTGTTCTTTTTAAAATTCTAAAATATTGTTTTGTAACAATAATCATGATCAAGATTGCCACCTACTGGCAAATAAAGAGCATTTTTATAAAACTGTGTTCAAAGTGCCTTCCAAAGTGTGTGTCCAAAGTTTTATGTCAGTCCTTGAAATAAAAAATTTTTTAAAATTTACCCATTTTTACATGCCAAAGGAAAAGTACAGTTAGTGAAAATATTTAGTTAAATGAAACAGATCAGCATGTGTTAAGGAATTTATAAAACTACCCCATAAATACCTGTACACTGACAAACTCTTCTATCAAAAAAATCTTAACTATTTCTGAAATGCAAAAAATTTACTATAAATGCTAAATAAAACTGAGAGCATTTTTTTTTTTTGGTCTTTCTGACACAGGGTTTCATCATGCAGTTCAGGCTGGCCTTGAACTCACTTTGTAGCTTAGACTGCCCTCAAATTTACAGCAATCCTCTTGCCTCAGCTTCCTGAGTGCTGGGATTACATGCATGTGCCACCATACCCAGCTGCTGATACCCTTAGCTAAGTTCTAAAACGAATCATTGCAAGCAACAGATTAAGATTTAAGAATAATTACACTGGTTTTAATCACACTTTTAAGTCTTGGAGATATAACTTGACACAACAGCCTTGCCACTCTGAAGCCTTTACACACATACACACACACAAAAAACACACACACACACAGATAATTAATGAGATTATTACAATGGGAATGAGTGTGATAAAGGTGGTAGGAATGGTGTGGAGTACCAGGACGACCTCTCCAAAAGTGATGACACCTGAGTGAGACAAGAATGTTCCCAGGCAGCTAAGCAGATGCTCAGGATAAAACATCCTCACAGAGGGATTAGCAAGAAGAAAGGCCCACACAAAAACCGAGTCTGGCATATAAAGGAATCAAAGCAGTGTGGCTGGAAAGTAGTAAACTGAGTAAGGGTAATATGGAATAAAGTTAAGTAGACATGTCCCCATCACAGCAGGCCATGGTAAGGATATGAATTTCACTCTAAGGGCACTGAGAAGCAATGGAAGAGTGAATAAATTAGGAAAAAACATGATCTAATTTGTATTTTTAAATGATTGCCCAGGTTACAAAAATATCCAGGGTCAAGAGTAAAAGCAGCAATCTGAGATCTGAGAAAGCAGAGAGAGAAAAACCAAGAATGCTTCACAAAGAAAGACTGTCCTAAAATAAGTAGTAAATTTTCAAAGCAATTGTGGTACCTATCAATTTACAACTGTGGGTATCACTGAGGAAACAAAGGGAATCCCAGCACCAAGTAAGGGTACCTGAGTAATAAGCACGTGGCATAAGAGATTTGGGGAGAACAGGATAAATCTTGAGAAAGCCATCTTTTACCTTGTTAACAATACCCACACCCCCTCACTGGCCTGCTGGGAGAAATAGAATAATATCAAAACAACTCTCCCTGGACAGATACACAATAATGGCACTCATCAAATATAGCTATGACACAATTATGATCTACTTCTAAATCTGATCTTATACTAAGAATTTTTGCTGTACCATCCATATCAGCAGTACTTACGTAGAAAAAAAAAACTTGTAGCAAATGATTGTGTAGCAACTAGTAAATATGCTCTTGTCATACTCTCAAGTCCAAAAATGTGTCATTATAAAATGTTTCTATTCTCTTTTAGGAATAAAAGGTAAGTTTTGTGTGTTCTTTAAAAGTGTTGTGGAAGGGCTGGGGATATAGCTAAGTGGCATAAGTGCCTGCCTGACAAGTGCAAGGACCTGAGTTTGATTCCTGGTACTCCCCCCCCCCAAAAAAAAAGTGTGGTAGAGTGAAAACAAAAGGAAAAACCTATATTGTATGTTTAAGTATGGTTTTATTCTCTTCAGAACAGTGCAAGTGCAAACTGGGCAGAACCACAAGAACTATGAGTGGCAGACACGGCAGAGGGGCAACAAATGGAAGGATGAGAACGGTATGGAATGCCTAGGAAAAGCCCCCAAGTCTAGGTTTCAACAGAATAAGCACTGTGGTGTATGCTTGTTTCATTTAGCACCCTGTACCTCCGTACACACAGATACTTCCCAGGTAGCCACTTGAAGCTGCCAGGGTTTTGTTTCTTTGTTTTTGTCTTTGTCTTTTTAAGACAAGCTTTCACTATGCAAACTCTGAACTCACTCTGTAGCCCAGTCTGGCCTTAAACTCCCAGTGATCCTCCTGCCTCAGCCTCCTAAGTTCTGGGATTATTACAGGTGTGTGTCATTACACTCAGTCCAAGATACCAGTTTTGTTCAGACTGAGTTGAAACTCCAACTATGAGAGGCTCTTTTAAAGTTTGGAACCTGAAATGAGTACAGGAGTCTGGGAGAAAAATCCAAAAGTTGTACTAAAGGAGTTTATAGAAGGTTGATTCAAAGATTTCACAAACCCTGTCAGAGATCTGCCTGGCAATTAGGAAACATGTGGAACTTGCTGAAGGGTATTCAGATGTCAGAAAGAAGAAATCCTACCAAAGTCCACACACCTGGCAACTTTCACAAACACCTGAGTGTGTATACACATGCACAGAGGAATGAATTAAGTATGTATTATGTAAATTAAGTTACATGTGATTGTCAAATCAAGTAAAAAAATATCAATTTCCATGCAAAAGAGTGTGAAGATTTGAAGAGTTGTGTAGTCATTTCTAGCCCAATCTTTTCTTAGAAGAGAAATAAGGAATAAAATATAATCTCCAATTCCCAGAGCTAATTTGCAACCAAGTCAGATTCTGAACAAAGACCTGTTTTTCAATAATGCCTTTTTCACTCACTTCATTCCCTTTCTACTAAGACAGGAAAACTGTCTAGTCATGGCGAAACACTCCATGGTATCCGATTGTACCAAACAAGCACTAGCGCTGCTTTCATGACAGCTTGCATTTAGCTTCAAGGTTCAGTAAGGACTCATGTTGCTAATCCGCCCCATTGATACCATTCCTTTTACAGAAGGAATTGGGATTCGCATAGGTACTTTGTTTCAGACTTATGGGGAAAGGCTCATACTTTCTAAGTAAGTGATCTCGGTCAAAGGGCCCACTCTCTGGACCTCAGGTTAAAGATTAAAGAAATGTAATTTAAAACACCCAAGTTTAACGAAAGAATTATACTTACCACAATTCCTAACACATAAATACCCAACGAAAAAAAGTGATGTTATTACAGTTAATACATATCATCGTAGTTAATAACGTTATCTGCTTATTAATATAGGACTGAGCCCCCGTCTCCGTCCTCCTCTCAGTAACACAGTTTAGCGTATTTGAAGATGTCTGGGATGAGGAGGAGGTTGGGATGTAGTACCTGCACCCAGAACAATCGCAAACCGGACGTCCCCCTGACCTCCAGGTCACCTGATGAAGTGCAATTCCAGGAGAGCTGTTCGTCTGTCACCAGGAAGGGACGAAGAGGACGCCTAGCAGCTCCCGCCGCCTCCTGAGACCAACAAAAGCAGGGCCCTTGCTAGGCCACTTGCCAGACTTCAGCGAGCTGTTTAAGGCCACACTCACATAGAGCAGTCCCGGGCTAAATCCCGCTTCAGCTGCAGGCACCTCCGCGGTCTCAGACGGTGACGTACAACCGCATGACAAGCTCTACGTTTAATTGGTCGCGGTGCGCGACACTGCCTAGCAGGAGGCGCCATTTTTCCAGAGCTTCCGCCCATAACTCAGCCGTCGCCATGGTGACCGCGACCCGGTCACCCATTTGGCGGCCGAGGCCGGGTATGCGTCATTGTCTGTGCGCCGGAAGCGGTGTTCTTGCACTTGTCCGTGGTGACGTTGCTGAGTCTAGGCGCATTAAATTAGACCTAAAGAGGGTTTGTCAGACGGCCCGGCCGTCAGCCCTTTGCCTGCCTCAAGGCCATGGCAGTATTCCACGACGAGGTGGAAATCGAGGACTTTCAATATGACGAGGACTCGGAGACGTATTTCTACCCCTGCCCGTGTGGAGATAACTTCTCCATCACCAAGGTAACTTCAGGGCCCCGCCCAGCAATTCACCGGAGCGGACGCTTTTTCGCTTTGCTGTGTTGCTCGGCGCTGTTTAGTCGCCCTTGCGGCTCTGAGTCATCTATATACTCTTTTCCTTCGCCTAAAATTAATACCCTGACTTCTCAGTGGGCCCATCGTTTTGGCCTTCAGTCCGCCCTGTGAGGGCGTGACCCCGAGCGCGGGTCTCCAGCACCGCACCTCTTAAAGAGGCTGGGATACGTGTTTGGGAGAGGAGGCTCGTTTTTCATTTGTCAGGAGTTTCGAGGTGAGCGACCCTCGCCTAACCTTCGTGGAAGTTTCCTTTAAGTGCTTAGTGCAGGGGAAAATGGGGGAGCCCTTCTGAGCTCTCCTAGGGGGTGGGTGCCATAAGCAAAAGACTTGCCTGTGGAGTGGGCGAGGTTTGGAGGAATGAGATGGCCGAGGGACGGCTGTGCTGACCACGTTTGATTTTCTTGTAGGAAGATTTGGAGAATGGAGAAGACGTGGCAACGTGTCCTAGCTGCTCTCTCATTATAAAAGTGATTTATGACAAAGTAAGAGATACACTTTAAAAGTATTATAAAAGGGGAGAGAGGGTTATGAGGTCGTAGGAGCACCTCACGCAGCCTGACTGAAATTAGGTGCAGATTTTTTAACTATGTGCTAGGTAAAGGGGTATTCTTTTAAAACAAACTTGAAAATTTTAATGAACATTAAAACTTTAGTTTGTTATGTAACTTATGTCAGTTGTAGATAAGGTAATAAACTAATCTTTAATGAAAACTGACGTATAAATGGAAAAATGATTATAAGTTTATTTTAATTGATACTGTATTCTTGCAGTATCTGATATATCTTTTAAAACTTGTTTAGGGCTCCTAAACACATTTTGGTGGGTACAACAATATGTTATTTCTTGCTTGGTTATACATATGACTGCATTATTTGTGACATAATTCCTAGTTGCTATTTTATAATTTTACTTTAGTCTTTATTTGTCCTAGTTGCCTTTCACGCAAAGATGTTGAAAGTAGAAAAAAACTAAATGTTTTTACTGCCCACCTTCGTTCAAAGTTTTGTCAGTACTTTGAAGTCTTAAGTTAGGACTTAACTCTTAAGATTATGTAGAGGGAAAGAGGATAAAGTACAGAACTTCATGAGAAGCAGGCTATAATTTAGACTGTAATGCAGAAATTTAGTTCATTCTTGTAGTAGAATCTACTCTGGAACAAAGAGCAAAATGAACAAGGGAGATGAGGGGTGCTGGTCTGGGGGAAGGTTATAATTTTAAATAGGGTGACCATGGCAGGCCTCATTGAGAGACATCTTATTAAAGAAGTGAGGGAGTGAACCATCTGCATGTGGGAAGTAAGAGAATTGTGCAAAAGGAAAGAGGAAAAAAACCCTAAGTAGGAATATACTTGGTTTTGTCAAGGAACAACAACAAAAGACCATAGGGCAAAAGATACAGCTCTGCAGCACAAGCATCTGCCTGGCAAGCACAAGATCCTGAGTTCGAGTCCCTGAGTTTTGAGTCCCACTATTTAAGGAAAAAAAAAAAAATTTAAAAAAGACCAATGTGACCAGAGCAAATGAGTGTGAGAGTTGTCCAAGATGAAATAAATGGAGCTGGGCAGATCAAAGAGATGTTAAAGGGCCGCTTTAAGGACTTTGGCCTTTGATGTGAATGCTATGGGCATTGGAGAATTTTTAAACAGAGAAATACCATGTTTCCACCTAAATTTTAGAATGTTTATGGCTACTCAGTTCAGAGTAGACTCAAGAGGAAAGACAAAAATGGGGATTATATATGGAGTAGGAGGCTGTTCCATTAATCAAAGTGGCAAATGCCTACTTGAGCCAGGCTGCAGCAGTGAGGTAGTGAGAAATGAGAATATACTTTGAATTAGAAGGATTTTCTTACTGGGTATAGATGGTGAGGAGTCAGAGATGATATGATTTCAAAGATTGTGGCCTAACTGAAAGGATAGAGTTACCATCAATTGAGGGGAGGTAACTGTAGTTGTAGAGGGGGAATTAGATGTATTAAGTTTGAGAGATCTTATCATCCAAGTGAAGTTGTTGAGAAGTCAGTCTTGAGTTCAAGAGAGAAAACCTGGGCAGTGTAAATTGGAGAGTTATCAACAACAGATACCATTCAGAACCGGATTAGATGAGATCAAGTCTCATACTCTGGAAACCAGACAGAAAAAATGGAAAAGGTGACATTCCTTGACAGATACCGCTGATAAAAGGAAATTGAGAATTAGCTATTGGTTTTAGCAACACACAACTGACTTATTTGAATGATGAGAGCAGTTTCAGTGGAGGATCCAGGGCAGCCTGATCAGAGAAACCTGATGGATGGAAAAGTTGTTGGCGAGAATGGGAAAATAGGAGGCAACATCTAGGCATTTCTTACAAGAATTTTGCTGCAAAGGGGAAGGATAAACATGTAATTGGTAGTGATAAAAAGTTAAGAGGGTTTTAAGGTCATAGACCTCCAGTGTGTCAATGAATTAAACACTGGAAGTTAGATTTAATCCGGGTTGTGGTTTTGACAAGTGAATAGGAAGAAGATGTGATAGAAGAGTGGTTATGATAATCGAGCATTGAAGTTGAACAGTTAAAGAGAACATTGAGAGGGACTGAGAGAAGGTGGTAGGAGGAATACAGTGGAGGTTCAGAGGAATTAGAATATAGGATCTGAGGTACGTACATAACAGCAACAGAGAGGAATATTTCTGTAGTCTCATGAGGTAAGATCCAAAGTCAGTGGATTTTTAGAGAAGAAAGGAGTAAGCAGTGCCCCCTAAAAAGCCCTCTGGTACTTGGGTTCTGACAATACATAGCCACTACTAGAGGGGTTCCAACTGTCCTTGAAATATGGCTTCATCTTAGCCTCAGCATTGTTGACATTTTAGGTGTGATGATTCATTGTACAGGTCTGTCCTGCACATAGGATGTTTAGCAGCTTCCCTGCACTCTACCCAGTAGATACTAATAGAAAGCCCCACTGGTGTCAACCCAAAATATTTCCAGATATTGGTGGCAAAGGGACATTTTAAAGAAGAGGTTGAGAAGAGCACTATGCTGATGACATGCCATGAAGTCCAAAGAGCACAAAACTGGGTGGAGAGTAGGAGACAGCAAAAGGGACAGAACAGGGCTGGTCCTGTAGAGATCAAGTCACAGGAGAGAGGAGTAGCCAGAGACCTAGAGAGCTATATTGTAGCTGACATAAACCAAGGCAGATTATCAGATTGAACTCTATATATAAAGTAGCCAATGTTAAAGATTACCTGTGTTAGAAAACACATAAAGACCTATTCCTTTTAGTTGGAGACACTAATTATTTTGAAGAAGAGGTGTATTTGAATGCCCAAATACTGAAGTAATTAATACCAAAACTTTAAAAGATGTGACCTGTCTTTTTGTTATTTCTAGTAAGTAGTTAAGTGAGAAAGTGCTGAGAAGATGAACAAGTTTATAAGAAAAAGTACTTCTTATTAAATAATGAATTCTAGACTAAGAACTTTCAGTTAAGATTCTGATTCTAATACTGGTATTGTTCTTTGAAATGACATAGTGGAAAAACAGCTGGATTGATTCTGCAGCAAAATGACAATAATGTTAAGGTATCTGTGATACAGAAACTGAGTGGTTCATTGTCATTTCTTATTCTTAGGATCAGTTTATGTGTGGAGAAACAGTCCAAGCCCCTTCAGCCAACAAAGAATTAGTTAAATGCTGAAGAAGCCTTCCAGAATTCAAATCCTGAATAAGTGGATGGAAATATCAAATGAAAGGACCCTGGCTTTCCAGTGACAACTGCTTTATGATTTGCTATTCCATTAGAATGTGGATCTGCTCATCAGCTGCTGGGTTCACCCTTAAATAGAGAAGCAAGCCCATAACTTTTCTTATCTGGATTTCATGCTTAGAGCTTTGAATTGGAAGTGTTCTTAATTGCCCATGTAAATGTAAAAAAAGGTAATTTTAATCAGTGCTTTCTTTCCCTTAGTTTCATCATTTTTATGTCCTAAACCTAGTTCAATATCTGATTACAGCATCATCTACCTCATTCATCAGAATTTATTTAAAAAGATATTTTTTTAACTTAGTTATTAAAATCAGTAAAATTAGCTTGCTCTTTGAATGTCAACATCAGCTTTGTAGCTCCAAACTAAAGAAATCTGTTGCTCTGTCGTCACTGCACTTGCAGTTCCTTTACCACATCAGTCTCTTCGGTTTCACCATTGTTAGAATGCTCGTGTTTGTTCAGCGAGCCATTTCTGTCACCCTTCATGCTAACTTCAGTTGTGGCATTAAAAAAGAAAGAGCCGGGGTGGTGGTGCGCGCCTGTGATCCCAGCGGTCAGGAGGAAGGTGGATGCTGCAAGTTCAGGCCAGCCTGGGCTACACAGCAAGACCATGCCTCAAAAAAAAAGGAAAGATAGCAAGGCCACACCGCAGATTCTCCATAGCTACAACTTAGTGACTAAGGAAAAAGTAGAGTAAAATGGTCAGAGAAATTGGAGTTTCCTTATATTCTCCATATTCGAAAGTCAGAGCAAGATAAACAGAAAGAAATGAAATCAGTAATGAGAGGAATGAAACACTAAGTAAATGAAGTACATGAATGATTTTGCCACCTCGGTGTGTATATTTGTGCATCTGAGTTTTTCTTTGTTAATAATGCTGTTGAACTGCGCTTCAGAGAGGGGTTATTGTCATTATGGCTGGTAGCAGCAGTCTTTCAGTGTATCACAGTGTTGTCACAGTCAAAAGATAAAGCATGTACAACAGAAAGAGCTTGGAAATGGGAGGCCTGTGCATTTAATAAATCTCAGTCACATACAACCAAACCAGACATGCACTCCTGCAGAGAAATGTTGCCCTGTAGAAAAGCAGAAAGTACACAGGCTATTGGTCTTCCTTTGCTGCAGTGCTGTAAGTAGCAAGAAATTACAATCACTTATATGAGAATTGAAAAATTCCTTTATAAACACAACTTTGCTATGTATATATAAAGTTTTGAAAATGCACTGATATTCAGAAAGTTGTTTTGGGAATGGCTTCTGTAATTAGGAAGGTCACTTACTAAAATGTGAGTGTTCTATTATTAGTAAAAGCTGCACACATGTGAGGTTTAAATTAATCTATGGACTTTTTTTTTTTTTTTTTTTAGCAGCAGCGTTAAACTGAGATAATTAAAAAATGTTATGCCAGAAGTGCATGGTACATTATTTGGCATATTCCTGATATGGTGAGAAGGCTCACTGCCGTGTGGAAAACAGATGTCCCAGAAGTAATCCACACTGCCCTTGGGCAAAAATGGTTGCTCAGAAGAGCAAGGTACATGCAGACTGGAGGGAATGACCTGCCAAGAGAAATGAACTGCTCTGTGCCCATGTTGATGCTTCTATAGATAGTGCTACCGTGTAATCTTTTTCTGCTGCTGGTGAATTTCAATCAGGAACAGATGCCCTGACGAGCTCAGACGTTTAGTTTGTGAACCACAAAGACATACCAGGAATTAACCCTAGCTTAAGCACAATGGAAAGCCAGTGTCTTTCAAGTATTACTGGACTTCTGTGTGAAATGTGTGCCTTACTTATTGCTGCCTGCCTCTGCCCTGGAGCACCTATGAAAACTGAGTAACCCAGGTTCTGTGTCTGATTAAACGCAGTATTTGGCCAGGCCAGTAGGTTCCTCAGCTGTAGCAGGTGGTTTTTTAGCTATCAGGTGTCATTTCAGGTGTGGCTTGCAGGAACTAAAATAGTGATTGAAAATTTTATTCAAAACTGAACCAACAATTAAAGACTGGAAGCTACAATTTCCTTCAATAACTTGATGTTTTCACACTTCCAAATCTGGAAATTATTAAGTCAAACTCTTTTAAAAATTCTACATATACTTTATGCATTCAGAAGCATTTTTCCTAGCACCCAACATTTTTGTAACTGTACATATTAATTTATTTCCAGAATAAGTTGTACTGGTATGCTAAATAAAATCAGATCAAATTCAATTGTTTCCATGTAGCTTTTCTAAATATAAAATTTTAAATTAAAAGGTTTTGTTGTAATGATTTTATGAGATGAAAATCTTAACCTGTTTTGAGGCTTACAAGTTTTGTTAGAGTTTTTATTTTTTTAAGAAAGGGACTCATTGTGTGGCCCATTAGAACTGCTGGGCTTGGGGCTGGGGATTTAGCTCAGCGGCATAAGCGCCTGCCTTGATGCAGTTGTGAGTTTGATTCCCGGTACCGATAAAAAAACAAAAAAACAAAAAAAACTGCTGGGCTCAATCAATTCTCCTATCTCAACTACAGTTAGGCGCTGTCCCTTTATCAGGGTTTTTTAAATAGGAAAGAAAGTGACACTGTTTCTACTGTTTCCAAGTTATTGTTTTTTGGGGAAAAAAATTAAGCTTTGAGTCTAGGGTCAGTAAGGCAAAGAAGTAGTTGGCTTCTTAGATAAATAATTCAGTTTATTGCTGGAAACGAAAGCTGTTAGAACTATATTTAAGGCTGGTAATCAACTCTTGGAGTAGTTTGAGAGCCCATCTCTGCCAAAAACACAATTGAATCTTAACTCTTCCATTGTGATCTGAAGTTGTTTCATCGTTTGTGTCTTGGTGAAATGTTGAGCATGTTTTCTCCTCTATGAGGGTGCTTTGTGAATTTGCATTCTGCAAGCATCTGTGGGGTGCTTGCCCTATGCTAAGCACTAGGTTAAGACAACGTGGTTTCTGCCTTTGTGAAGCTTACATGTAACTAGAAGAGACAAGAATAGGGCTCAGAGGAGAACATAGTAGATTATGTGATCATGATGGGGCAGGTGTGTATGACTGAGGTCTGGCACTAAGCGCCCTGAAATGGGAGAAAGAAAATCATTAAATGAGCTAACAACATCTTAGCCCAATGCCTACCAGACATGGAAAAAACAGTTATTCTGACTCTGAAATCACTGTGAGCATTGGCAGTGTATCTTTAGAATTAACAATGCAGTTTTAGATAGTCCTACTCAGCTTCCTGGACCTGGGGGTAGGGGGTCTGCCAGCCCCTATTTTAATAGCCTGCCAGCTGATTGTGATGCAGCTAAAGTTTGAGAACCACTGCTTTTCAAATTTGATGGCACATTGTAATCACCTACAATGTTTTAAAAGTTGATGTCACAAAAGGTCTGATTTAATTAGGGGCAATGCAGGCATCAGATTTTTTTTTAAGTGTCCCTAGTGATTCTAATGTGCACCTGAGGCTGAGAATTGCTAGAAAAGCAGAAAATACATAATCACAAAGAAAAGGACCCAATTTTTAAGATGCTAACACCTGCGTTGCTCTTGGAACAATGAGTGTGGGTCCAATTGACCACACACTTTGCATTCAGGCCTGCAGTCTGCCTCAATAAGCAGCCAGCCGGAGGGAGCCCCGCTGGGCTAATGTACACAGTGGGAGAGCCCCAATCTGGGTGGCCTCTGGGCTATGTCCTCTATTTAAACAGACAGGTTTTCCAGCACAGACTCTGCCTGCTAATTACACACCTTACAAGAGTGACAGCTTCTGCAGGTGTAAGTAATTAGGATTTCTTTAACTCATTTAAAGATGCCTAGCATTCCCTACTTCCCACCAAGCAAATTGCTCATGATTACATTTCGACTGAGAAGCCATTTTACAAATTATTCTTTGTTAAGGGTTTAAAACAAAGGACACACAAAAAATTACAGAAATACTGTCTCCCCTAGTCCCACAGAAATGCTTGCAGTGGGAGTGGGATGTGGGCTTGGACTCTTCCCTCCACATGCAGATACATGTTGCAGAAAAGCCTTAAAACTAAAGAAACACTAACTACTTTTAGATTTCTGAATAGGGATTGGTCAAATTCTAGGAAATTAAAGTTAGCATTCTTAAAAAATTTTTGGGCTCAGACTTCACTGCTAAAATTAGGGATGAAAACTTGCTACTTAGTCTTTACCAAGTCCTGGCACAGGTGAACGAATGGCGTTTTCAGGGAAATGGAGAAGTGAAGTGCACCAGGAGGAGGCTGGTGGAAGTCTGGAGGTTGCTGCCTGTGTCACTATTACTCTGGGAGTTTACAGCTGAGCATTTGAGGGGAGCCTGGGGTTGCTGCTGGTCAGCAGACTGGACAGAAGAAAAGCTGGACGTGCAATGGAAAAGGGGGGATAATTAGCCACCAGCACCTCTGCATTTATCTGTCACCACCTGTGATTGCAGAGCTTCTCACAGTCATGGCTGCTGCTTCATTTCTGCCTTCCAAACCTGGCATAAATGTTTGTTAGCCAACTGTACCCAGAACCATAAAGGGAGGGGGATTCTGGAAACTTCCAGCTTAGCTAAGTTGATATAGCACAAAATTGCCACAGTTACTGATAATATCAAAGGCTAACTAAACCCATTTGAATGTTTTTGGTAGAAACCCCACACAGTTCGATCCTTTTTCAACCTGTAAAATCTTGTCATAACAGCTGCTCTCTGAGGGAGGACAAAGGCTGGGAAACCCACCTGGCTACTGGGGCAGAATTCAGCAGGGAGCAAGGGAGGCTCTGCAGGTGAATATGGTAAGTGTCAGGTGTCGATGGGGAAGGGCTCCAATATGGAATGGTTCCCAGACAGTGACAATGTCTACTACAGGGTAGGGAAGTGGTGGTGAAACTCTAGCACATGTACCACAGTCGGCTGTTTGTATTGTTGAAAGCTCTAAAAGGTTTGCCACTACTGGGATATGGGATCCCAAACAGTGGAATGAGCCACAGGCAGTGCTTCAGTCTAACAGGATTGACACTTGGAACTAAAACAGCTCTTATCTGAGACCTGACCATGGGATCAGGACCATCACCAGGCAAAGATTGTGGCCAAACATCGTTCTTAGAGGGGAACTGTGTTTCTGAATGGAGTAAAAGAGTCTACCTTTTGACAAAAATTAATGGTGACAATGAGAAAGAAGAGAAAATGAGCACTTAATGGGTATCACATATGTCAGGTTTGCTAGACACACAGGCTGTCCAGCATCACCGCAGAGAACACTGAGTCCCATTACAATTTCATAGAGCAAGAAGGACTTGGGACATTGAGTTTGTGGGTTCCTTCTCACCACCAATTAGTATGAGGACAAGAATGAATAGATTGGACAGGGTATTTGAAACCCCATAATTAGGCTGGGGATTTAGTTCAGTGGCTTAAGCGCCTGCCTGGCAAGTGTGAGGTCATGAGTTTGATCCCCGGTACCAAAAAAAAAAAAGAAACCCTGTAATTAAATAAGATAATGGATGTGAAGCAGTTACACAGTGTTTGCATGTAATCAGTTCTCAATAAATGGGAGTTTAATCTTACATATGTCTTGGTCCATCATAAATACCTAGCGAGAATGGTCTGTGGAACTTGACTGAAACTGCAGATTAAGTGGATTCCGTCACAAGGTGTTAGGGCTCAGGTGAGTGTAGCAAAGAGGACAAAAGCAGGCAGCTCCACGAGCAAGCAGTTCCCTCCAACTCTGCTTTCAATGTAAGCAAGCTGGCCCAAAGGGCACAATCATCTACATTACCCAAGCTGGCCTTACATTTTCCTTCCCCTTGGCATGAGGCAAAGCAGTGCAGACTAACCAACCAACCTGGTCCTGGAAGAGGACAGTGACTGGGGAAAGAAGGTAAACTGGAAAGCCAGCAGACCCAGGGAGAAAGTATGAACCAAACCAAAAACTCCCAAAGTAACTGAGTGAGAGATAACCACAGGAGATTCCCACAGAAAGGGAGTGGGCCAGATGTAGACTTCCCCTAAGATGTGTAAGCACTCAGACTGGGAAAAACACAGGCCATGCCCTTGCATAGAAACAACAAAATCCCGTAAGTATCAATATTAAGTCCAACAGTCCACTTGAACCCCTACCTCACTACCTGCCTCCAGTAAAGACAAAAGGGCTGATTATACTTCCCATCTACCAGTGAGAGAAAGGACTCACCTTGGCCTGAACAGTGACCACAGTTCTGGGGTGAATGGACAGAGGGATCCCTAATGCAGGAGAGCACTCCAAAAACCCAAGCCCCTAAAGCTGGACAGTGAAAAATCATGACTGGTTAGATCCTAAGACTACAGATCTTAGAAAGAAACTACTCATTCAAAAACAGAATTAATTTTTTCCTATGGCTCAATCTTTTTTATTTTGATTTTTTTTTGGTTTTTTTTTTGATATTTTTGTCTTTCCATCATCAGATTTGGAGGGTACTAGTATCCTCCCCTTTTAAATTTTTTTTCACTTTTAGTTTCTTTTCTCTACTTCTCTCTCTTCAAATTCTTTTCCTTCTTGTCTTTCTTTTATATCTTGTATATTGCTCTCTAATTTTTCTTTTACTTCTTTTTCTTGTTTGTTCTTTCCTGTGATAACTTTCCAACACTATTAAGTTCCTTTTGCTCTTCAATAGGACCCCCAATCTTACTTTTCTTTCCTTGTCATATACGATTGATTACTTTTCCACATTTTACTTTTTTTCATTCTCTGGTCCCTCATCTCCTCTACTTTTAATAGTATAATTACTAGCTCTATGAATCTTTAGATAGCTAAGAAACTCTGTTGAATACTTTTCTATTGTTAGTAGAAGTAAAGTTGCTCCATTTAGTAGGCATTTACTGTGGGCCCATAGTAGGTCAATATTTGGTTTGTCATAGTGTTGATATTATAATTATAGGTCTCTTTTCTAATGGTTAAGGTTGGGGTATTACTGACCCTGGGGGTTTGTCAACATCCAGTTTTTCTTTGATACTATAATTAATGTTGAGTTTATTACCATAACCAAGGTAACATAGTTGTTGTTATTAATTGATTTTATTGGAATGCCAATATCTGGATTGCTTTGGGTCATTAACAATATTACAATACTGTGGTCCATTCCTGGAGAACTGGGTATTTGGGCCAAATATGCTGCAACTTCCCATCCCAAACAAATGGAGGTAGTTGGCAAAGGACAATAGTTAGCCATGCCTAGAGGACACCACTGAAAAGTAGACATTAAATAAAGCAATCAAGCATAGAAAGAGCCTCTCTAGAGAGTTACTGTCCAGTTGCTGGAATATAGAAATGCAAGGAAGACAAGGAAGAGGGAGTGGGTTCTTTGGACCCAGAAAGGATCTGAAGTGAGAATTAAAGCCCATGGGGAGAGTGAAAACAAAAACTTCGACGAAGACCAGGTAGCCAGTGGAGCCTTCTCCTTGAGTCAAGACACACTGCATGGGAGGAACGATTCAGGCCTGTGGACATACAGACATATGGTGACTGCTGGTGGTGCTGGTGGCCTCCACAGAGAGATGCAGCAATGGAAGGGAGCAGTAGACATGGAGGACTGCACCACACGGGCTGGGAATGAGTACTGATGGCTCACAACGACTCCTGGGTCCATCCAAAGTCCCCCAGCTGAGTCTAAGCCCACAGAAGGGGCATTGACTGTTGCAGCATGAATGGGTCTCATCTTGGCCCCGCCTCCCAGCCAGAATACAGCCTAAACCTCAAGGGAAATGAAGATACAGATTCACTGGGATTATCCAGTCCTCTTCCATAAAGCCACTACTGGCTTGCGGGGGTAAATCAGCACAAATGTAGACTCTGTCTCCACACACTGTCTACCAACGACAGCAGAGATAAACCTGGAAGTGGACTTTTGGGTTTTTTGTTTTTTCCTCTCTCTCCTTTATTGTTTGATCTTATTTTTATATGAGTGTGAATGTGGTTTCTAGCCTCTTTGCAGTTACTGTTCTGTTCCATTCTTCCTTTTCTCTTTCCTTCCTGTCTTCTGCACAGTTTCCCAAAGTTAGCATGCTGTCCCTTAGTCCTCCAGCCTTACTTTTAATCTCTTCCTCTTCTCCTCCTCCATGTTTTCCCCAATCCCTTTTAACTGTTAATCCCTGGGGGTAAAATTGAAATATTAAGGACTTATATACTACATGTAATTTTCTGGTTTGTTTTAGATTTTGTTATATAACTACAAATCTGGTTCATGTATTTAAAGGTGGCAAAGTGGCTACCTCAGGTTGTCATTTTCTAGGCTGTGTTTAATTGCTATTTTTGTTGCTGGTGGTGCTACATTAGCCAGGGGTGGCATAATTTTTCTAACCAGTTATTTTTCATGGTGTTCCAAAACTAAGATTGACTAAGAGTCATGAAAGGTACTGTGGGATAGTACCAAAGAACCAGGGGCTGGGCCAAGCAGGCAGCAATTTCCCATCCTCAGCAAACTGAAGAGGTAGGACCTTGCAACAGATTCAAAACCCAAAAATCAGCTGCACCTGGAAGATACCTTGAGAAGCACTCGTTTCCTAAAAGTTTTAAATGCTAGCAATAAAACTCACTATAGGCAATCTACAAGCATCAACCCAGGAATTAAACTAAGAGAAAAGAAAAGGAAAGAAAAGAAAAGAAAAAATGAGAAGACACTTAAACAAGACCCAGACCCAGACATTCAGTCCACTAAAGGCAAACCCATGGGTCAATGAGGTGGTATAATTTGAAAGCCACTCACCTGACCTTTCTGCCGTAGAAACAACAAAGCAGTTGAATGAGGCTTTTGAGAAAATCAAATCAGAAATAATTTCTCAGATAACTGTGCTTAGTGACTCTAGAGCAGATACAGATTTTTTTTTTAAATAGAGGAGCTTAAGAAAATTATGAAAGCCATTAATGCTCTATGTAGGAAAGAACTGGAATTTTTAAGACAGATATCCAGGAAACTAAAAATTTTGAAAGTATCTGCAGCAGAACGGCCAATGTGAAGACAATCTCAGATACAGAAGACAAGCTTGCAGTTAGCTATCATGAAAAGAAAGATTCCTTAAAGATAGCAAGGGATCATGAGAAAGTAATCCAGCAGCTGCTAGATGGTGATGCAAAGAATAATTTAAGATCAATTTGTATCAATAAGAAAGCAAGATATAGCACAAATGATGTAAAAACACTGTTCACAGATGTCATGGCAGAAAACTCTGGTAGGGTAGAAGAATTTGACATATAGATTAACGAGGCATATAGAATTCCAATTAACCATGATAAAACAAAGAAACAAAAACAAACAAACAAAAAACCCGAACAACTTCAGCCAGGCATATCATAGTCAAGACTCTAGAAATTCTACACAAAAATAGAATATTAAAAGCTGTAAGGAAAGGGACTGGGGGCTTAGCTCAGCAGTGTAAGCCCCTGCTTGGCAAATGCGAGATCATGAGTTTGATCCCCAGAACCAAAAAAAAAAAAAAAGGCTGTTGGGCAAAAATAAACAAATCACCTGTAAAGTAAAGCCCATCAGAATCATAGCTGACTTTGTCACAAACTCTCAAGTCAAGGAAGGTTTGGAGTAAAGTATTTCAGGCTCTAAAGGAGAACAACGTCCAACCCAAATTGATGTTCCCTGCAAAACTATCTTTTAAAACTGATGAAGAGGGCTGGGGATATAGCTCAGTGGCATAAGCACCTGCCTGGCAAATGCAAGGTCCTGAGTTTGATTCCCAGTACAAAAAAAAAAAAAAATCTATGGAGAAATAAAATACTTCCACCACAAAGAACAACTCTGGATATTTATGACCACCAAACCAGCACTCCAAAATGTTTTGAAAGGCATTCTAGAAACAGATAGCAAGGACTAAAACTCCAGGAACCCCAAAAGAAGGAATCCACCAGGCAAGGCAAACAATTAAACAGGAAAGGAGGCAACAACAGGAAAATAATATGACAAGGATAAGTCAGTACATATCAGTTATAACCATCAATGCCAATCAAAAGGCACAGATTGGCAGAATGGATCAAGAAGCAGGATCCAACAATTATGTTGCATACAAGAAACACATTTAGATCGAAAGGAAATTCATAGACTGAAAGTCAAAGAATGGAAAGTAATAGTCCACACAACAGGAAGCCAGAAAAAGACAGAGCTAGCCACTTTATTTGCAGACAAAGTGAATTTTAAGCCAAGACGGATTAAGAGAGACAAAGAAAGTTGCTATATCCTTTTAAAGGTAACAATTCAAGAGAAGAGATGACAATTATAAATGTATATGCAACAAATACCAGTGCACCCAACTATATAAAACAAATATTAACAGACATGAAAAAAAATCAAATAAATTGTATTGGAAGATCTCAACACCGTGCTGTCACAAAAAGACAGATTAACTAGACAAAACATTAGCAATGAAATATCAGAACTGAACCAATTTTTTGAACAAATGAACTTAGTAGATGTCTATAGTGTTTCACCCCACAACACCAGAATACACGTTCTCAGCCTCACGTAGGATGTTTCCAAAATAGACCACATACTAGCTTATAAAATATACTTAAGTAAAAGCAAAGGAATTTGAAATTATCTCATGCATATTATCAGACCATAGTGCAATGAAATTGGAAATCAACAGCAAAAGAAATCACAAAAACTTCATAAATACATGAAAATTAAATAGCACCATCCTGTACAACTAATGAGTCACAGTTGAAATTAAAGAAGAAATTATACAGTTTCTACAATTAAATGATAATGAAAATACAACATACTGGAACTTATGGGACACAATGAAAGCAGTCCTAAGAGGAAAATTTACAGCAATGAATACCCATATCAGGGAAACAAAGCAAGGGCAAATAAACAACTTAATGCTGAATCTCAGACTCCTAGAAAAAGTAGACCAGGACAAGCTGAAACTCATACAAGAGAGGAAATTATAAAAATCAAAGCAGAAATTAGAGACTAAGAAAACAATATAATCAATGAATTGGAGAGTTTGTTCTTTAAAAGATTAAATAAAATCAACAAACCCTTAGCCAAGCTTATCAAAAATAAGAAAGAAAAGACTCAAATATATGCAATTAGAAATGAAAAAAGGTGAAACCACAACAGACCCTGCAGGAATCCAGAAAATCATCTATACCTACTTTGAGAACTTGTATTGCTAGTAAGATGGAAAATGCAGAAGAAATGGACAGATTCCTAGATACATATGAATTACCAAAGCTAAATCAAGAAAATGGAAAAGTCTTAAATAAACCAATATCATTCAATGAAATCAAAGATGTAATTAAAAATTTACCACAGAGAAAAGTGCAGGCCCTGACAGATTTACTGCTGAATTCTATAAGAAATGTAGAGAAGACAATACAACTACTTTTAAAACTCTTTAATGAACTTGAAAAGGAAGCAGTACTCCCAAATTCATTCCTGGAAGCAAGCATTACCTTGAAACCAAAACCAGAGAAAGACCCAACTAAGAAAAAGAACTAATAAATATGTAAAAAAAATGTTAAAAGGGTAACAGGAGCCATGAGTGACAGAGAATGAAGGATTTATTACTAGCATTGGACTTTGTGTGTTGTGGGAGCCAGTGGAAGCATCAAGAGAAGGCTGTTAGTTGTGCATCTGAAATTGAGCCTAAGGTGGCTATGGCATACCCTAACAAGCAGTTGGAACAGGAAAATGAGTGTGAACAAGAAAACAAATACAAGCTGAGACATCTATGTCTCACCACCTCCAACCTTAGTACTGTGGGTGATGTCCAGCATCCCTTTCCATGAATTTACGTAGCAAGTCAGCCCAGAACAGGGCAAGGTAACACATTAGTAACAACACACATGAGTATCCACTGTTTCTGGTACCCTGTTTCAACCATTCAGAGCTTAAAAATACATCTGCTGCTTTACTTCTGACTGCCAACTCAGAAATTTCTCCTGTGGTGCTAACCCAGGACCACACAGAGAAGGGAATTCTGGGAAACATAGTTCTGAGATAATTAAGGACCACCATCGTGAGAAAGAAGGCTGAGTATAGTGTGGCATGTTTTAACACAACCATCATGAAACCCTGATAAAATCGTAGAAACACGATGTTTTTATAAAACAAGAACCAAGGAAAAACCTAAAAATTTCTAAGTTCACTAGCTGTTAGTGAACTTAAAAACCACTAATTTTGGAGGTTGCACAGCTGGACAGTACATCACTAGTTTTCCACCAGCTTTGCGGTAAGATAACACCTCCGACATTTGGGTTGTGATAGCAGTGACCTGGGTTACTTCGCAGAAACTTGAAGACTTTTTTGTGAAAACGAAGACTTCACTTGAGTCTATAGCTACATGATAGGTGGTTAAAACTGGATGAAAGGTGTGGCCTCTCTGTCTTCATACTGTGTTGGTTCCCTTTGTAGTCTTAACTCTTAGATCAGACACTACTCAGCTCTGCATATAGACATGCTGATTATTTTAAAAATCTTTTGTCCAAGACTATAACACAGGGTTAACTTGGCCTGTTGCTTGTTGGAGCTGATATTTCTTCTACCCCATCCTTGTGCTTTTTCAGAGCCCAAGCACCGAAAGCCCTCTTGGCCTATCACAAGGTTAGGATCCTATGCAAGAAGACACCAGCTGTAAGAGTAATTCAGCAGGTGCTCGGTGAAGTTGACTGCCTTTTAGCTAACCACGCACAAGGCCAAGGTGTTTTGCACAGTACCCTGATGTCAGACACAAAAATTCAACATCCGCAAGGAAGAGTTGACCATGACCATATGGAAAATGTGTGCTGGCCAGTGGAAATTACCAGACTTCAGAGTATCTTTTGGAACTGTGCAGACTTTAGCGCACCCAAGCAAATCAATGAAAACCTGCTGCTCCCTTTATTCTTGGAAGAGCAACTTAGTCACTCTCTCTAGTGGGTCACCCCCTTTAGCAATTGCTGACTTCCTTCAGCAAAGCCTCAGTTCTGGTGCACCCCTCGCCTCCCTGCCATGAGTAAAGCTTTGCCCGTGCAGGGGTATGTGTGTTTGCAGTATTTGGCCCACTTTTAGTTATACCAACTCTGGCTCAACAGATCCTGTTTGTGGAGAGCCACCTGGATAGCCCTGCTTGAAAGAGAGCATTTGGCTTTACTTCCAAGTATTGATATGTACAGAGCGGGCTAGGATATTTCTTTTTTGCCCCTCAGTAGGCTCTAAGCAATGCAAATGGGTCTCCCCAGAGGTGCTGAAATGTGGTCTTTGAAACAAAGCAACAATAGGTCAGGGATGCCCCGCCTATGGCTCCCAAGTAGTATGCTGAGCTAGGCTGAGTGACACCATGCTGAGACTGAGCTTCCAAAAAGAAGCTGTAACCTCTCAGGGCATGGTGATTACACATCAGAACTGAAGCACCGACCCCTGGAACACTAAATACTGCCGCAATCTGTGATAAGCAGATTACTCTTTCTGCATCTCTCTCTCTCTGCACATTGCAGAGGTGATTTCGGGTCTCCTACCTAACCCAGTTCACAGTCCTCATGTATCTCTCACCTTTCTCACAGTCACTCATCCTGAGCCACTCCCCTCTTCACAAATTATTAAACCCATATTTGGTCCTGGGTCAAGACCTCTGTTCTGGTTAGCCATTATTCCTACTGGATTTAGGATCTCCTTGGCTCCTCACCATTTTACATATGTATTTGTGTCTTTATTTGAGCCATGGATTGCTTTGGAAGTGGTAGATTGGAATTAACTCATTAGAATTCCAATAACTTTTCCCCAGGATTACAAATACAAACTTCACCAGACAGAAGCAAGGTCCAGGAAGGGCTTTTTATGCTGTTGTATGATATCAGTCCCAGTGTAGCTAAATTGTCACTATATTCAAAGCTGGGGACACTGAAATGGAGTTGGGAGGCACTATTTGGTCTTACATGGATAAATTGGTAATCATTTAGACCACTATTCTGTAACTACCACAATACCTATGCTAACCAAACCCAAGTCTTTGTCAAGCATCAATCAGAAATTGCATTAGAAACCATCCCCAAATTGAAGGAAGTAGACATTTATTTATGCTTAAGTCAGTTGAGACTTTGCTGATCCTGGCTGAATTTGGAAAGCTGAGCCAGATCTTTTCCCATATCTCTCTTTTCCCTAGGACCAGTGATCCAGTTGGGACAGAGTTTCGAGAACCCTTTTATACCACACGTACACATTTCAAGTCTTTTTTTTTCATCATGTCTTCCATCATTCCTTTGGGCCCAAACAAATGATGTGACCAAGCCCAAAGTCAAGAAAAAAGGAATTATGGTTCTTTCAGAGAGGTGGTACAAGGAAAGAGTGAGTATTCTTGAACAGTAATCTAATCACCCACAGTCATTACATGGAAGACTTGGCATTTCTATCCATTACTTTAAACTCCAAATCTTATTTGCCTTTAACTGTGGCAGTATTTGAATAATTGAACAACTTTCCAAGAAGTACAAGAGAAGCCAGAAGCCCTTTTTTGTTTTAAGTGAAGCTTTGACTATATTTTTCATGACAGAATCCAAACTTTACCTTCTGAAATAACTCTAGTAATAGGGTAATATTTCCAAAGTCTGTCATAAGTAAGCATCCACTTGCTCTAATTGTAGAGAGAAATAGGGCCATGTACTCAAACAGCATCATTAAAAGTGAGATATAATATCCAGAGGGACCTCTGCTACTCACCTACAATGACTGCTTCCTGGTTGTTAGAACTTTGAGATGATTAATTTTGAATACATTTGTTGCAACAAATTCTCTGATACATTTTGGTGGTGCCTAACAATGTTATTTAGCACTCAAATTGTGGCGCGTAACCAGCATGGCTACAGCTGCAACCTTGAACTTTGGGCCTTGAACAAAATTTGCCAGCTACAGTTTATGTGTTCCTAGCAGAATGTGACCTGCTAACGACCCATTCATCTGGCTGGGCTGAGCATTCAACAATTGAGTCAGAGCGGGATAAGAAATCAGTGAAGTTAGATATGAAGGGGAATGTTCTGCTTGGAAGAGTGTTAAGATTTATTTGTAGTTCCTTACCCCAAAATGAGTAAACGCTGTCTATCATTTAAAAGTTTTTGTTTATGAGAGCAAAACCTCATATCTACTCAAGGAAGAGTTTAAAAAATAGAATTATATTACAGAAAATCTTGAAGAATAAGACAGAAATTGTTTCACTAATAAGTGACCAAAACATATGTATTATGGTTAAATGGTTAGAAACTTCATTCTCTTTGCCAAGTGTACCCATCACTCATCACCAGTTTTAAGGAATTATTGTATGGGTGTAAACAGGCAGAAGGTAGAATTCTTTAGGCTCTCCACCAGACTGTTCTTGTTTTTCTGCTTGTGCACACACTTTTGTCCTATCTGTGGACTGAGTGGGTCGTTCCTTAGGGCAAAAAGCCAAAGACAGACTGATCATCTCTCTTGGCCTTGGATTTTCAACCACAGAACAGCGGCAGAGGGGGTTGAAGAAATTATGTCTAAGGCCTTTGTGCTTTCTCTGATTTGACTTTGAGCAGGCAAATGACTACTTCTACTGTTTAATGATGTCGTGCTGTCTTGCCCAAAGAGGCAGCAGCCTCCAGAGACTTCTAGACTAGGGCGATGCAGGGAGGAAGAGTGAAGTGGACAGTAACATTGGCCATGTCCTGTTGCGGTAGCCAGATCCTTACCGGACCCCGGAGTAGGCAGCCCAAGCCCAAGCCAGTTTGTGGCAGGGCCTGTGCAACCCAGAGCTCTGAACCGTATCTTCTCTTTCCCTGGGGGCAGCTGGCCTACTGTGAATGTCTGACCTTCACCCTAAGGACCAAGGCAAACACAACCTGTTGGTCACCTGCACCAGCGACATCTCACAATGCACTTCACAGGAATTCTGTGTTCCACCATGACAACCACTAGCTACCTGTATATTTTTAACATAAATTTAAGTTAATTAAAATTAAATAAAATTAGAAAAGCAGGTCCTCAATAGTCATGCCACTGTATTTTAAGTGCAGATGTGTACAGGCGGCTGCGGCTAGTCACTGCCTTAGTGTGGCTCAAGTAAAGAACATTTGCTCCATCACGGCAGTTCTATTGGACAGCTCTTCTGGAATGTGGCAGGACTCTCACACACTGAAGACATATAAACCACCTCTCCTGGCTACCTATTCTTACACTGCCTTCTTTCTCTGCTTGCATTAAAACGTTCGGCAGTATATTCTGAAAGAGTGAAAAGGAAAAGATCTTTGCTATGAAGGGCCTGAGTTCAAGTTTCATTCCTCCACACCAAATTTAGGAAAGCAATGTAGTACTTTTTTCTGCATCAGTAAGTTGAGAACAATAATCCCATCTCCTAGGGTTACGAAAATCAAATAGAATAATAAACATGGAGTTTTTGGTAAGCAGTACAAAGTCTCATCTAGTGATACACAAACAGGAAAGGGAGGGAGATTGTTATCAAGTTTCTGTTTAAAAAAAGAGGTGGTTTTTCAGAATAATTTTAGAAGTTTTGCAGAAGCGAATACTAAGGGTAAGATGATGGCATTTCATTTGAAGATGGGATGCTCATTAGGGAGTCTTCATGACTTTGTGCTTGTATAGTTTTATAGTTTAGGGCTCTCTCTCTTGGAACCAGAAACACATTCTTCAGAATGTCAAGAGTCTCTGGATATCTCTCTCTTGGAACTAGAAACACATTCTTCAGCATGTCAAGAGTCTCTGGATGCACCCTGAAAAAAATCAAAAGACTTTACCATTTAAGGCAAGAAAGAGAAGTTTTCACTGTTCTTTGTTCTACTTTACTGAGGAAACCCCTGTGAAATTCTATCCAGTTCTCCTAGCTGCATCTTCCCGCAGGTGTCTGCTAATCCTTGCCCAATCAACAGAGCCTCTGCTGCAGTGGTGCACAGGGGTCTTATGCTGACAGGGTTGTTCTTGTTTTCCCAACAAGACCAACCAACATTTGACCCTTCTTGTGGGTTAGAGCTGCCAAGAAGAAAGCACTTCCCTGAAGAGACTGGCTGAGAGGAGACAGAAGGGCTGGACCCAACTCACTCCACTCCCTAAAGGCCATTCTGGAGACATAGGCCCAAGAGGTCAGTGATGGTTTGCAGGGGCCACTGGTGCCACAGCCCTAAGGGAGACAGTGCTATGACTTACTTGTAAGGGTGTCTGGTGGACACACAGTCTCACCCCTCCAGAGTGGCTGACTTACTGATAGCCATATGAGTGTTAATTCTCTTAGAAATCTGTGACATGAGATTCTTATTTAAAATGAGTGAGGGAAAGACAGCAAAGAGAGAGAACAAGAGGGAATGAGAGACGGAGAATGAGGACCCACCCACCCACGGAAGCAAGCTAAGACAGGAGATGTTTGCCTTTCTGCTGGCAAAGGTATCTATACTTTTTAGGGCAGAATAAACTATCGTTTTTAAAATTCCTATTCTTTCTTCTTTCTTTTTGAGAGAGGGTCTTACTAAGATAAGCCAAGCTCAAACTTGCAATCCTGTTGCCTCAGCCTCTTAGAGAGCTGCGTTTACAGGATTGTGCTATCACATTCGAGGGGAACAGAGGCTGCAACCTAAACAATAATTTCTTGGTAGATATTGTCATAGACTGGACATGAAGTGGAACATCTTCCTTCCTCCAAAACTAGTGAAAGCAGAGCAGGCAGGGCTGCACTGGAGAGGAAAATGGGTTGGTGTTGGTGGATCATGAATGACAATGCTGGAGAGTCACCATTATTGTAATCCCAAATACTGAATTTACTCGTCCAAGTATTGGAGTTCTCTTTTTAATTTTTCTCACAATCCAAAAGATTGTATTTGTAATCTCATTGAGACATCATTGGAATCCCAGCAAGTTAATTCCAATCTACCACCACCAATGCAACCCACAGCGAGAGTAAAAACACCAAGACATATTCCAAGTTAAGGGCAGCCAAAGGGTCTGAAATCTAATCCCCATAAGGATGTGTGGACAAAGACCTTGAATTTAGGGCTCTCCCAGAATTTATTATCTTGTGAAGAAGGGGGGTGGCTCAGGGATGAGTGACAGTGAGGATGGTGGGGGTGGTGGGGGTGGAGGATTATGTGAGTAACTTGAGCTGGCTGGCCAGGTGGGAGAAAGGCACCTCTGTAAATTGCAGAGATAAAGATATGCAGAAGATCAATTTACATAATCTAATTAAGGTAGCAACTGGATTATTTTAGGAAGCTGTCACTTTGGTTTTTGATATGTAAACTCTTGTGCCCTGGGGAGTCATAGCCGCTTTACCTTGAGACTCTTACCCAGTTGACTTTTTGGAGCTATTAGCTCTAACATCCCACTGTGTTTATATCCTTTACACGGAGAACACTATGCGAGGAGACAGTGCTGTCTTTTGACTTCAGAGATTACATATCAGTACCTCAGCTAGCCTTATTTGCAATGCTTAGAGCCAATTGAAGAGAAGAAATACCATAGCCAGCTCTGTACATATCAGTATAATAAAATGTCTCTAAATAATCAAATAATCAAAGCTGCAATAATTGTTTTGCATTCAAGGGAAGTCACTAGAATTGTCTCCCACAACGATCACAATAATCCTGGTTGCTCCCAGAAGAGCTGGAAGCCAGGAGCTAGAGGCTAGTTCTTCAGTGCTAAGGGTGCTGGGCTGGGGCGGGGGTACAGACTGAGCTCAAGGACAGCCCTGGAAATTTGGAAGGGATAGTGGGGTGAGGGGCCTCTATGTCTCCAGCATTGAAAAACCAGCATTGAATTTCCTTCCAAGATAGCTGACTCTACCCTTGCACTGCCTGATTTTGGAAGTGGAGGTGGCAATGAGGATGGGACACAGGTTCCATAAACCTCGCTGGACTGTGTGCTACTTGTTGCTTTATCTCTGGTCTAAGGCCTTGTCTACTTTTGCCACTAGAGGTCGCAGGTCCACTTTCTAGAGTTGCAGTCAACTTGTAAGTCCTGTTTGAGTTCTGTTAGCTTTGTGACCTTTGGGCAAACTACTGTTTCCCCTTCTGCAAACTAAGAATGATGAAAATCACCTTGCAGGGTGGATGTGAGGCTTAACCAACATGACATGTTCTAAGCTAGGTGTCAGACATCCAGTTGATGCTTAATAATTGTCAGCCCTCTCTTGTTCATCCATTTAATACACAAGTATTAAAGCATATGTCTTCATTATGGTTGGTAAGGATGTCCTCAAGCATCCTACAGAGTGTCTTATACACACATGCATGCATGTATACACATGCACACAAAACTGTATTTGCTGAACTATAAGACATATCTTTCATACCCTGCTTTAAATTCATCCAGAATTTACTCTAGTATTTCTACATGAAACACCACATCTAAAGAGGTAAGATAATGTACAGTATGTTGCAACAACAATTATAAACAAACACTGTGAAGATACTCAATCTATGTTTCTTCTCTAGATTTCTTGGAAACACTACACATCATAGGCCACACAACTCATCAGAGTTATTCCCCCTAATATTTATTTAAAATATTTTACTATCAAAAATCTTCCATTTAAAGTATTCGCTGATGGAATTATATGATATTGTGCTTTTCATTCTAGAGTTCAAAGAGTACTGCTATATATTAGTCTATCTATTAGTCCCTCCTGGGCCCTGGCTCAGGTGTTACATGGCCAAGATAATATGTTCTCATGTAAAACCAACTTAAAATCCCTTTCAATAAACACTTGATGGTTTTCGCTGTCATAGCAGCAACCCGAGCATGATCTAGCTTTGTGGGCCAATGTATCACGAGTGGAATGTATATGTCAGAGAAGTGGTAAGGAACAAGTTTGGGGGAATTGCACCTAATTAAGGAGCTCAGTTTTTGTACCTAGGCAATGGGGAGCTCCACCGCAGGAGAGTGTAGTGGGACAGTTTCATCAGTCCTGACCCCTAGAAAGAGCAACACCAACCAGAACTGGAGGCTCCATAACTTTGGTGCCACCTTAAACTTCCCTTCTTCCCCAATCCAGCTTCCTTCTTTTCCTCCTCCTTCCATTACTCATATTCATTTATTCTTTCAACAAATATCCATTGATCATTTACACTAGTGCAGATACTGGTTTAGGAGTTTGGGTTTATCAATGGAAAAATATCAACAGAGCATTTTCCTTCTCATAGTTTACAAACTCCCTTTCTCGTTATGTTCTTTGGATATGTGTTGATCATCTTCAATATGGGCCTCCTGAGCTGTCCGGGGACATGTTCTTCTCCAGGGGGGCAAAGCCAGTGTTAGTCCCCAACCTCCCCTTTGAGTCCATGAGATGCTTCAGTGTTCTTCTACCAATCTTCCCTGCCTCTGCAGGACTAACCCGGTTTAATGAGTTTCTGCCACACACCACTAAATGGTTCGGCTGAAAAGGTTGTCTCATCACATAAAGCCAGCAAGAGGTTTTTTTTTTTTTTTTTTTTTTTTAACTGTGTTCAGATGCAGGAGCAGCCCTGCAGCTGACCCAGGGCCTTATGGCAGGATCCCCAGAAGCATCTGGATAGAAGGCCCCGAGTGGGAGAGTGAATACTCTTGGCACCAACTCTGTTATCCTGGAGAACTGCATTATAAAGGAAGACGTTGCTTGAGTGTAGTTTGTGAGGGGTTCCCTACAAGCTAAAGCTGAGCTGAGGTCTGAGTTGCAGGCAGTTTGTGTGCAGGGAGGGGATCCTAGGAACCAGAGTGTGGGAAGTGAGACAAGGCAGGAAAAATAGCAATGTGAGGCATGTCATCAAAGTCACTGCCTAGGTCTATTTGACCCTCCTGTGAAGTGTATGAGAACACCTCCTGGAATTATCCGTCTGAAAGATAGAGGCTGGGGCATCTATCTACTAGTTCCTGTCCCTTCAGTGACAGATGGTTGCCTTGGGGTTGTGAAAGTACCAGCACTTCAGGCTGATCGCTCACTAGCTGTGGGAACAACTCTGTCTTCTAGAAGACCCTGGGGCAGAATGTAATAAATCATCAGCCAGGGTAAGGAAATTCAAGCCAGCTCATAACTGTCATGACTGCAGGTCAAAGCAAAGGACACTCAGGGACATATGATGTGGGGACCAGAGGTGTCCCTGCAGGGTTTCCTGGAACTTTATAGTCATGTATGTTGTGGCCCCAAGGTGCATGATATGCCTTTGATCTAAGAAAAGCGATGTCTGCTTCAGATTCAGAACACCAGCCTCTGTGCTGAACTCCCGTCTTAAGCATGGGCCTAATGAGGAGAGGCTGAATATCCAGATGTGTGTGACCCTTGTTGACTCAGTACAGTCTAAGTGCCCCTGGCAAGGCTGCTTTGAGACTCAGGGAATCTGTGATTTCTATGGAACATGTAGCCTTTCTCTGCTGTGTACCCTAACTGTGGTGACTTTCTCACCCCTTTCATTTGTCTAACGGTATTAGGGTGCCTGGCCTGTTCTCAGCTTGAGCATTCTATTGGTACTGATCAAAGTATTTATGGTGTAATAAATCTTGCCACGGAAATTGCTATGCAGGTTCCAGTCCCATGTAAAGCTGCCCTGTGAAGACTGCAGACAGGTCTGAAGAATTGACAGAATGCCTGTCAACCCCTCCCTGGCAGCCAGGATCCATTTAGTTTAAGGATTTTGTGGCCAAGAATGTTATCTGAGCTGTCACCATCATGCTTTGTCACCCTAATGAATGACAGGAAGTGGATCTATGAGTCCTGTCCTACCCCCCTTACTGGCATCAGTCAGCCATGAGCAACAAGGCTGTGAGCCTCTGAGGAGGGAGAGAAAAGTTACTCAAATGTCTCAGAGGGATTTGGAGACCTATTTAAGGCAATAGTGTTCTATCAATCTGTGCCTTTTCTTGTGCCCTGTGCACTCCGTGAGTTGACAGTTGCCTAGAGCCATGCAGCCAAGCTAACTCAGGCACCTGCCACTATTTTGAGGCACCAAGCCTGAGTGATACAGACCCATGCAAGAAGGCACTGACCAGTAGACCTGGCTTCAGAGCCCCATCCCTACTTCACACATGCAAGTTCACACAGCACCTCCATGAGACAAGGTCACTCCGTGTCCGTGATGGCGAGAGACCATAACAAGGCCACACTGTCATGCAGAGCAAAGACAAAAGCAAGAACTTGGGCAAACTTCAAAAATTACTAAATAGCCCTCTCCTGAAAAACATGAGTGCTGCTTGCTGAAAGAGTTTTGCACTAGAATAAATTACTATACGGTCATGGCGGTGGTTTAACGTGGCAAAAGGCTAAAACAAAAACGCCTACCATTTCCTCAGCCCTAACTGCAACTCCCCTTCCTGTTTGTGCGTGCAGAGGGCTCCAATCAGCTCCTTGCGTGTCACCAAGGCCCACCCTAAGTGCCAGCCTGGACAGAGAAGGCCAGGGCTCCCTAGAGTCGTGGAGTTTTCTCCACATCCTCGGAATAAGAGCTACTTTTATATTATATTTTTCTCTCTTATTGCGCTGAAAACCTAACACTTGCCAGTTAATTACAGCTGTCTTAGTTACTTTTCTCTCATTGCTGAGACAAAATACCCGATGCCAAAAATTAAGGGAGGAAAGATTTCTTTAGCTTATAGTTTTTAGAGGTTTCAGTCCATAATCAGATAGCTCCGAGGCAGGGTGGCATAGTAGAGGGGCAACAGTTCGTGGTGGCAGAAGACAGCAAAAGCAGCAAAGCAAAGAGGGGGAAAGCAAGCCTCTTTTCCTCCCTTAGGCTACCTGCCTGGGGGGAAGGAGCAGCACTCACATTTCCAATCCCAGCACTGCCAATGAACCAATCCTAAACTCTACATTCCGCCGCCTGCAAACTCCCTTCCCACCCTGTGACCGCATGAGGCTTTGGGGGAACATCAAGACACAAACCATAATAGCAGCCCTAGCCCTAGCTTTACTGTTGCTGTTTTTCCTAAATTAATATTAAAATGCTTAATCACAAAATTGTCCAGCTTTCCTGCAGCATCCAAACCAGAGGAAGAAAATGCTTCCTACTCTTTCCCAAGTCACTTAGCATCCTAAGAAACCCTTCCTGTTACCCGCTGTGGAACACCTGTGGTTCTCCATGGTGCATCATCTCATTTGTTGCAACAAGTGCCAATAAACCTAACTGATGTGTAGATGCGTTCCTGGTGCTGTTGGTTGGTGGAAGGAGACAGACCTTAGGAAAGATAGCCGATGCCGATACACTGCAAGGGAAGGAGGTGCTCCCTCGCTGCCACCCACCTGCAGAAGAGCTTCCTGGGAGCCATTTGGCAAGCTGTTTTGGGTTCTGGCCCTGTGGGGTTCTTTGTTGGTTGGTTTCTCCAGCAGTTGTTTCTTGTGCCCAGTGGCCCTTCTTGGATATCTGCTTCAGTTTGGTAAACCCTCGCATGTGTACTCAGACTCATCTTTCACAGTGCTCAAATCAGGTGTTAGCCTCTCATTTTTCTGCCTTGGGCCTTCTTGGCAGCCTCAGGAGCTTGATCTGCTCTTGCAGATGCAGCTCGTAGTGTACATTGTCCTGGATATAAACCTTAGCCAAAAAAGAATGAGAGCTGGTTGAAAAAAATGTCCCAGCCTCGTGTCCATTGGCTGGGCAGTTCTGAATCATGTTCTGTGAGCATCCCAGAGACAGAGGAGTCATTCAAATCCCTTGCGCTGGCTTTTCTTCTCCCTCTTTCTTAATCTCTCGCCTGGCCCTCTTAAGGCTTTCCTTTTAGGTCACCCAAAACTAAGACATTTCCCAGCATCTCCACGACCAGTTCTGTCCTATAGAATTTCTTAACCATAATGTTGCCTAGGATTGTTTCCATTTCCAGATCCAACCAAGTTTCCAAGCTCCTGGTCAGAGACTGATCCAGGACAGGCATAGTCTGTTCAGAATGAGTTTCTGTGCTCTTGCATGGGATTCTGGGAGGTAGATTCAATTTTGGCCACAAGATGTGTTAGTAAGTGGCATAAAGACAGGTGTACTTTTTTTGCTACTTCTTTTGATAGCTGAGATCTATTTCCCTTCCCTGTTGAACTGGCCTGGCCTGTGGTTGTTTTAGCAGTGAAGAGGGGAAGAGGAGATGCTGAGTTCCAAGTTGGCCGTTAGGAGGACTGGTGGCTTCCACACTGGTTTTGAGGCACACTGTGATACTGTGTAAGCTATGCTGTTGCATAGATCACGGGAGGGAAGTCCTGAGACTACACGGAGAGGAAAGAGCCCCGCTGAAGCCACTGTGACAGACGTCTCAACCATGACAGTAAAGCCTCTTGGACCCTCCAGACTAAATCAGCAATGAGCTAAGCACCACCAGGTAATATCAGCTGATGTCATCAGAAGCAGGGGAAATGCCTAGGCCTGAATTCCTGACCCATGGAAATGTGAGCTATAATAATAAAGCCACTGTTGTTTTCAATCGCTTAGCTTGGGGTAGTTTATTACATAGAAAACTGGAACAGGACAGTGGGAGGTTTTGGGGTCTGGATTTGCTGCAGCTACGTGAATAGAATCTAAATCCTTCTGAAAAGTTATCAGGACAGAATCCTCCTAAATCGGACTTCAGATAAGCACTCTCAGGTGTCTAAATTAAGTTCTGTAACTTTCACTGCACTTTTATTCTATCCAAAGGAAAGCCATTGTTGTCACTTCAGTTCAAATTCAAAAGCAAGTTGTGTGCTTATTAAGAGTTAGCTACTGTGTTCAAAATTGTGGGGAAAACATATGAGTAATTTGCTTGAATTCTATCAGAGGAAGTATGTGTGTGATAACTGTAACTGAAGTGGTCCACATGATGACACAGTGCTCCAGATACAGGGACTTGGGAAAGACTCCATAGAGGGACAATGTAAGAACTGGTAAGAACACGCTGGTGAAAGTAGGGAGGGACACTCTGGGCAGAGGGCACAGCACGGCATAAGCAGAGATAAGAAAAACAGTGTGGAATTGGGAACAGCACCAAGCTTGGTGTTCAGAAACAGTGCAATGAATGGTGGGAGGCAGGTCGGGAAAGGGGAGGGCTGGCTAGAGAGGCACATGTGGGCTGTAGGTGGGCTGTGCCAGGGAGCTAGGTCATTGCTTTGATTAGGATGGGGATTGGGGAAGGGGTTTAGCACAGAAGCCCTTTGGACGGACCTTGTGGGCTCTACTGTAGATTGAAGATGTTCAAATCGGAGGCCCAAGGGAAGACTCAAGGTTGGAGAAGCACCTGGGAATTATCAGGACATAGGTGGAATGATTATTGCACAAAGAGGTACTATAAGGGTCACCATATGCCAGACATGTCCTCATGGTGATATTGGAAAAAATAATTGCTATTTTCAGGTGTGGCTGCACACGCCTACAATCCCAGCACTCAGGAGACTGAGGCAGGAAGACCGCTGTCAGTTTGAGGTCATTCCAAACAGCCTAGTGAAACATTGTCTCAAAAAGACAAAAAGAAAAAAAAAACCCTATTATTTACAAATCTAGGTCTACTTTGTGTCCCACTTGGCACACACTTCAAAAAGTGCATTCATTTGCTTTCCTAGAATTGTTTTTGAGATATCTCAGTCTTCCTGGAAACCAGAGAGTACTGAATGGTCTGAATCTGTGCTGACATAATTTTATGTTAGCAGTAGAGATGCTATTTTGTAATTTTCTGATTCGTGGGTGACTCATCAAATTGTTCAAACCAATGGTTTGTAGCATACAAAAGACAGGGGTCTAGAGGCATTCTTGATATACAATACATGTTCAATAAACACTTATTGTTTTTAACCTTAAAAATAATCTTCATAATTAGAATTCATTCTGGTGAAAGCATTGTAATCTAGATTTCTAACAGTGCATCATCCAGAGACCACCTTTGTGCTTTGCCATCCACCGAAAGCACAGCCACTGAAGTGAGAGGCGACACCATGCCTGGCCCTCCTGGGTGCTGGCCAGTTGCTGCTCCTTCTCTGCTCACTGAATGGACCAGAAAGCAGAGGATTAGAACCAAAGGCTGGAGGATTTTCTCTTGAGCACTTGCCTCATGGGAAAGCCTTGAGAAAATCCAGAGGCCCCTTGATGCTCTCACATAATGGCTTTTCCCACCAACAGAAAGCAAATGGAATTAACAGGCTATCGCTGTGTTTGTAAGCAAGACTATTAACCAGCTTCCTATGCCATACGCTCTCATGTGATGTACAAAAAGGAAAGAAAATTATCATAAAACCATGTGAAGCCTCTTGCATGTTTATGCAGAATTACTTACTTTTTATGTTTCCTCTAAAAAGCAAGTAGAAATCTATCTCTCACAAATAGAAATAAAGAGAAATTTATTGGTTGCCATGCCATAATTTTTTCCCTTTTTTCCTCTTCCATTCCTTTTTTCTTTTCTCTTCTCTTCTTCCTTTCTTTCTCCCCATCCCCCTCCTCTCCCCTCCCTTTCTCAAGTTCTCTCTCTCTCTCTCTAATTGCAGCCCCTCCTAGCACCCTAATTTCTGTTTAGGTTTAAAGCCAGCTGACTTCTTCCTTCCATCTGTCACTCCATTCCCCAGACCAAGCTCTGCCTCCTGCTCCAGGCTTGGATGCTGGTGCTCTGCCTCTCAGGTGACTGAAGTTTTCCTGATATGGTAAATCTTTCTGATCTAATTGGTTGTCTCCTGCTTTTAATATCTACTATCTATCTAACTCTCTGCTCTCTGCTCTCTCTCTTTCTCTCTTTCCTCTCTTAGGATTAAACCCAGGTCTTTCACAACAAGCTACATCTCTAGCCTTTTTTAAAATTTCATATTTTGAAACTGTCTCGCTAAATTGCCCAGTGAGTCACTCAGGCTGGGCTTGAACACATCATATCACAATTTTTGCTGGGAGATGTGTGGTGAAAAAAGATCAGAACACTTTGCTCCTTAGAGTGCTTGTCCAACTCTGGGGGCATATGCTGAGATGCAGATGTCCAGCACACTTCAACATATCAGGAATAAAACCTAATGGGTGGTTAATAGATCACAGATTGTCTGTGAGTCATTGTACCAAGGATGAGATTACCTAGCTGCAGACGGGGACCTGGGGTGGCTAAAAAAAAAAAAAAATCTTAATTTCTTCAACTAAAAGTTGGTTGTTCTGTTACTTGCGTATGAACTCATCCAAATGGATATACCTAATTTTGGAAGATACTGAAAGTTACCCTCTGCAAGAGTTATTTTGGTCACCAGATTACCCTCTTTTATAGGTCAACAGTCTGACCCCATGCTCCAGCTACCCCTGAGTTGAGTTTATGCCACCAAAATGCAAAGTCAGAGTATGGGTTTCCTGGCCTCTATGTCTAGGAGAAAGAGACCCAGGAAGGGGCAGTGTGCTTAATACTTATCCCAAGCTAATCAATAACATAAGACAACCTTGCTCCTTGCAGGAGAAGTGAGTGAGAGAAGGAGAGAAGTCAGAGGTGTTCTTCTCATTTATGTCCCCTCTCGAAGAAACCTAAAGCCTGGAAAAGCAGGTTCCCCTGGCATCCTAAAGTGTTCCTTCTCACATTCTTCTTAGCAATCCTTCCTTCTTATTAATATTGTTGATGTTCTATAGAATCTGGAATCCATATGTCCCCTAAAGAAGACCAGGGGCTACTGTGTCAAAATTTTACCACTTTTATTTGTTTGCTTATTCCTATTTCTTCATAAAATGGAGTCTACTTATTGTAAGGGTATATGCTATACTTTGTTTTCCCTGCTTTTTTTATTTTTGCCTTTTTGTTACTTTATAGAAATGCATTAGTTTAATATTTTTCAATCTCATTCATAATTTCTTTTTAAAACAGCTTTATAGAGATATAAGGCACATATTTGAATTATATAATCCAGTGATTTTTCATTCATGATTTCTTTTGTAATATTTCTGTTTATTTTTAAAGAATTTGTACTTCAGCTCCCTCTGCAGCTGAGTCATACTCTAGTCCAGAGCAGCTGCCAGCCATATTTGGCCAGCTACCTGTTTTTGTAAATAACATCCAGCATGCTGATTTATTTATTATCCATGGCCCTTTTCACCCAACAATGGCAGAGTTGAGTAGTTATGACAGAGATTGTGGGGACTGCAAAGTCACACACTTTCTATCTAGCCCTTGTAGAATATTAACAGCTCCACTTTTGCCCACAGTCTTTGTAATTTTTAAAGGTGATCTTGCCTAAATGAATTGATCCTGATGGGCACTGTTTGGTGGCGTTACTTCTTTCCTATACCGCTACCACTGTGGCCCTAGTGTTCCTGATTCCATGGAACTCAGTCACACTGTGCTCATCCAACCTTCCAACTCGAGCAGTTGCTCTTGTCCCTACCTGACCTGGACATAGAGCTCAGCCCTGTTCCTCAATTCCCATCCACCAGGATGCCACAGAAATCAGGAAGTCATGGCTAAAAGCTTGGGTCAGTGGAAATAAGCCTGGCAGCTTTATGTTGTGGCCTAGCCCTCTGACTGAAAATTCCTCTGGCAACCCAGTTCTGTGCTCTCTAGGAAACCTCACTGACCACCTTGCTCTTTAGGACTTCAGAGCACTGTTTGACCCAATCCTTTCTCACTAACTACTTCATATCTGAACCTCTTCCCTTTATCATAAAGTGCAATCATGTGTTCCACTCCTAGCTTCTGTGGTATATACCTGCATATTCTCTAATACCAGTGTGTACAGGTTATTGGGAAATAATGAGAATGTGAGAAGTGGAACCTGCTTTTCCAGGCTTCAGGTTTCTTCAAGAGGGGACATAAATGAGTGGAACACCTCTGGCTTCTCTCCTTCTCTCACTCCCCCTGCAAGGAGCAAGGTTGTCTTATGTTATTGATTAGCTTGGGATAAGGATTAAGCACACTGCCCCTTCCTGGGTCTCTTTCTCCTAGACACAGAGGCCAGGAAACCCATACTCTGACTTTGCATTTTGGTGGCATAAATTCAACTCAGGGGTAGGTGGAGCATGGGGTCAGACTGCTGACCTATAAAAGAGGGTAATCTGGTGACCAAAATAGCTCTTGCAGAGGGTAACTTTCCATGGGACAGTCTATGTGCCTTCGGAAACAGAGTCAAGAGAATGTGACCAATTTCAAATGTGTTATCAAGGCAGCTATCACAATATGTCAGCTTAATAGAACTTGCTATCACTTAATATGACAGAGTTTAATAGAACTTACTATCACAGTGAACTCTGGGAAATAGTTAATCCTGTGGGAGAGGCCAGGAAGTTGAGTATTTATACACTGACTCTTGTCAGTCATCTCCCCAGTGGGTCCTGGGGGTGTGCTTGGCATTTCAGGCCTGTCCCATTTCTTCCTTCCTTCCTTCCTTCCTTCCTTCCTTCCTTCCTTCCTTCCTTCCTTCCTTCTTTCCTCCCTCCCTCCTTCCCTCCCTCCTTTCCTCCTTTCTTTCTTTCTTTCTTTCTTTCTTTCTTTCTTTCTTTCTTTCTTTTTCTTCTTTCTTTTCTCTCTTTCTCTCCCTCTCTCTCTCTCTTCCTTTCTTCCTTTCTTCTTTCTTGGGATTGAAGATCAAATCTAGGATACTCTACTACAGAGCTACATTCCTAACCCTTTTTCATATTTTGAGATAGTGTCTCACTAAGTTACTAATTTTCCCAGGTTGGTTTTAAACTTGTAGCTTTTCTCCTTTGGTTTCCCAAGTAACTGAGTTTACCGATGTGCAACACCAAGTCCAGATTTTTTTTTTTTTAGAAAATATATCTCTATGTAACCCTGGACAACCTCAAACTTGCTTGCCCAGGTTTGCCTTTGGCTATACAGTGATACATTGGTTACTGAACACAATTCATTCCAAATTCATGTTCAAACACTGAAAAGTTCGGGAGCTGAATATACTTTTCCCATAAGAAATAATGGAAAATACAATAATTGGCTTTCAGGCCCCAAAATTACAGTTATAAATTCATTTTTCCAGGACCTTAACGCATTTTGCAATGATTTCCTTGTTTAATTCCATCATGATTTTTAGTATTCCTCTTAGCTTTACTGCTGGTGTCACTTTCTTTTGGGGCCATGGTTATGATATTTTATACAAATAAGGTGCAAAATATCACAATGAAAAATGTTTTACCACACTAACACAAGCACTATATGTACTCTGGACAAGAGACACTCAGACTGAAGCGTCTCCCTTTTGTGTTTATGAGGAGATGTGATGTTTGACTCTTGGCCCATACACGCTTTTTCAAGTCAGATTTTTGATTCAACTTATCAAGCAAAGTTACGAACACTGAGCAGATTTTTTGGTGTGTGTTTTTGTTTTTGAACTTTGCTGTTTGAGTAGTGGAAAGTTTGAGCTTGGAGACCTTCAACAACCAAAGTATCTCTGTACACATTTTGGGCTTTGGCTAAAAATGTTAGACAGCAAGTTGCGCCTTTTGAAGAGCTTTTAAAGAGCAAGCATAAGTAGTGTGCACACTAAGCAAAGTTGGGCCCCTCAAGGCAGCTCATCTCAATGTTTTGTACCGTATTTGCACAACTCTACCTACTGCATTAGGTAAGTTATTTGCTTATAACTTAGGCTTATTCCTTCAGAGCTCTTTAAAGAATGTAAGTTGTTTGCATTTTATTTTTCCAGGTTTGGTTACTGGTCACAGGTCCTTTGGTATTTAATGGCTTTTTAATGGTTTGTCAGCAGAAAATGGACAAGAAAGCAGGACTTTCAATAGCTCGAGGTCTGGTGCAGTGACAGAATCGTCACCATGAGCCTGTAAGCCTTTTGGTGTCTGTGGTGTTGGAATTTTGGTCTATGGCACTGAGACAAAAACATCAAACACCACCAAAAGCAAAACAACAACAAAAACACAAATTGATCAGGGCCCCTTGAGCGTGGCATCTGCTTATACTATTGTGAAACATCATAAAGAGCATGGAACTTTAAACTACTGGCTGGACACCTGCCCCAGCCACCCAGGGGGGTACTTAATGTTAGTGATGAACTTGGTGAGACCAAGAACAAAATTCCATCCTAACAAACAAGTCTAATCATAAAATTCAGGTGGACAAGTGAAATCAAATTCAGGAATCAGATCTCTCAACCGCCATGTTTTTCTGCTTTTAAACAGAACCCTCTGAATAAAATGAATGCCGAATCCATAGAGAAGAAGGGAATTTGAATGCTGATTACACTGTAAGGGGAGAATTCTTTTAGAACTAAATGGAGGCATCTGTTGTGTTTAAATTAAGGGTCTGTAAGCACCAGCCAGGGACTGAGTTGACAGCCATTTCTGTAATAAAGTAATAAATCATGGGGATGGTTAGGGAAACAAGAAACAACACATTTTTGCTTTGTTCAACCGATTAGGCAATAAACCATCTGGGTCCTTTCGCTAATTACCATCAAATACAACTTACACAATTGAATTCAGCCTTTTATTTAATTATATTAATTTGTCCCAACAACTTCAAATACCCACGATGCCAATAATCAAGTTCACTAAAGAATAGAGGTCTTATTTCATTTTTATTGTTTAACCACCAAAACTCTTTACAAGTTTGTCATCTGAGAATTTTTAGCTCCATCTCAGCCTTGGTATGTTAAGAGAATTGTTTTAAATGTAGAAAGGTTTGAAGCAAAAAGATGGTAGATAAAATTTCTTCTCCAGATAGGATGGTCAGTCTAGTGCTGTTGCAGTAGGAGAGTCTGTGATGGTTAAATGTACTACATTGTGCTCTACCGTACCGTAACTATTATCTACGTATAACTACTGAGGTCTTGAGATGGGGTCAGCACAATTGAGAGACTGCTTTAAATCTTTCCTAGTTTAATTGGAGTCCCATTCAATATACCACAGTTGGTTAGTGACTACTATATTAGATAGCATGGGTCTAGGGTATATTACAAGGACAGAGCAATGCAGTGGGCCATTGACATGGTGGATGGGAAGTGAATACAACATTATGATAACTACTATTTGGAAACCCACACTTTCTACCTAGTTTTTTTTTTTTTAAAGATACTGTGTTCTGAGACAGCACAAAGGAGATAAACATCTTTAAGGGGAGATTTGTAAATTAGTTACAAAGAACTAACTCCACCTGGAAGAGAAATGGGCATGACTGTTATCTTTTCAATAGCAGAACCAATCCTGCTCAGCAACTCTTATGGCCAACGAGGTGGACCAGATCACAACAAGGAGAACCATTTTGCTTTATCTAACCTCAGTTTTGCTCTAATTGAAGTATATTTTTCCTGAACATGTGAACATTGAACCTGGAGACACATTTAGACAGTTAATATGGACCCACAGATGGCCCTATCTAATCTCATAGACATTAAGACTCAACTCAGTTCTCTCTCATGAGATGGCACACATTCTGACATCTCCCTTGCAAAGGTTGTTTTTTCTTGTTGACTCAGTGCAAACCCTGTAACAGAGCATCATGAAAGTCTATTAAACGTAAATACCTTTGTTAATGAGAATGCTCAATCTGGTGGATCCTTCTGATACCAGTGATTAAAGAGAAATCTATGATAAAGAGTCTGGCTATGGTTAACCAAGCTAGAGAGGGGGTGAGGTTAGGTGAATGGAGGTAGAAAGTTTTGAGGAAAATTCCATTAAGATAAGAATGTCATTCTGTCTATCGATTCTTCAGCTGGCCAGGCTGAGCTGGAGGGTTGGGCCAATACTTCCTGCATCATATCTCCTACCATACTCTATTGCTCTCTGTATCTTCCCTTTCTTTTGAATTGTGATTCATCTAGTGAACATGAAATTTGTCCTAATAAACCTAATCCAAAGTTTTTGAGAAGTCAGGCTATTGCATTCTCTTCATGGTCAGTCATAGACAATCCAGGTTAAGGCTCCTTGAAGACAATGATATTCAACCATTGGATTGATGTATCCTGAGGGGTTGCCTGACAATGTCCAGGCCTCCTCTAGTCAGAGGTAAAAGCCACTGTTAAATAGTAAAAAAATTGAAGATTTTCTGTGCTACATGATGATCATCTTTGGAGACAATGAGACAATGAATCAATTTGTTTCTTTTTTAAAAGCAGCCAGCAGTCAATGAAATGTGAGGAGAGGCACCCTACATTCTTTCAGAGAACTTTCTTCCCCCTACATCAGGAGCACGCACACAGAAAGGTCTGCTTTAAGAAATATAAATGCTCTTTGACTCTGTCAGGGCAGAATTGTGGTAACCAAAATTCTCTTTTTCTTCTGACTTTGGGATTCATCGCTCACCCACAGGGTAGACTTCATCAAATTGCCATAGTTGGCTGGCTTTTCCATCACACTGACTCAAGAACAACTCTTTATTGTTCTGCTGAACCATAGCTTCCATGCACTTCCCAGAAACAATGTGGACAATCATTCCATTCTGAAAAGAGATGAGGGGTAAAATAAAAGAATGGAGAAAAAAAAGAAAGAAAGAAAAGTCAGGTCAGCTTCAAAAGTCAGCAAAGACGGATGTTTTTAAGATTTGTGCTGATCTTTAAGGCTACAACAGAAGTGATATGGAATGGCATGGAAGGGAGTAGTAGTATTTGGGGTTAATACAAGATACAATTTAAATAGCTCTAAAATTTGGCTGTCACTCAAACCTTGAGGATAATTAATCCAGTTATCTTTATTGCAGTTGTATAACTGTGCCATTTCTTAGGAAGTTTTGGTTAGGATAATTCCAGAGAAAGAGAAAAGATTTAGTCTTCATGCTTCATTTGTAACATCCATTGTTATCACTGTACTCATAAATTTCTGCTTTCCAAAAAGATTGAGTGGGCCATAATCTCTGTTAGCCCTGCAATTTAGTGCTGCAGCCACCAGGTTGCAGTGGGGACTAAGATCCACAAAGGTGTGTAAGAATGAAGGTCCAGAGCAGCTATGTTCAGGAGACTACAACTGCTGCCTGCTCAAAACCCACCAGATTTAACATTGAACATAACATTCCATTTTCAAGAAAATTTTATTTCTTTATGAAATTAAATAACCTTAGCCAGAAAAGCTGGACATGTCTATTTATTTTTGAGATATACTATAAAATAACCCCTTTAAAACACACAAACTCATGGTTTTTAGTATATTCAGAAAGTTTTGCCACTATTGCTGATCTAATTTAGGCAATTTTCATCACTGCAAAAAGAAATTCACTACTCATTAGCAGACATTCCCCATTTCTCCCTCTCCCTAGCCGCTAAAAATCACTAACCTATTTTCTGAGTCTATGAATTTGCCTATTCTGGACACTTATATAAATACTCACAGAACACATGACTTTTATGACCAGTTTCCTTCATTCTGCATAATATTTTCAATATTTATCCATGTCATTAGCATAAATTAGACTGTTTTCTTAGACTGTTTAAGAAAGCAATCTAATTAAACAGTCTAAGAAAACAGTCTAATTTATGCTAATGACATGGATAAATATTGAAAACAGCCTTATAAATATAATAGTCTAATTTATGCTAATGGCACAGATAAATATTAAAAAACAGCCTTATAAATATTAAACAGCCTTAGACTGTTTTCTTTCCTTATGGTAACAATACAACAAAACTTACTGTCTTAACCATTTTAAGTGTAAAGTATAAATAGTATTAAATACATTGATGTGTTTTTAAGACAGATTCTGGTACTTTTTCATTGTACAAAACTGAAACCCCTCCTATCCACTAACCAACAATTTCCCTCTTCTTTCAGCTGGGCCCCGGGAACCACCAGCCTACTTCCTGTTTCTGTGAATGTGACTGCTTTAGACACCACCTATAAGTTTTTGTCTTTTTGTGACTGGTTTATTTCCAACTAGCTTAACATCCTTAAGATTCAACCATGTTGTAACATGTGACAAAATGTCCTTCCTTTTAAAGATTGAATAATATTCCACTGCATGAAATTATTTGCAGGAGATAAGTTATGCCAGTCTAAATAATACACATTATACTTAGAATAAATGTGTATGCACATTTTCTCTATGCATGCATGGGCATTTGGGTTGCTTTCAGGTCAGGCTGCTATAAATAGTGCCGCTATGAGCCTCGTTACCTTATCTGCCTGAATGATAACACCTTTTTGTTCAGACAAGTTTCACTATGTAGTTCATAGTGAACTTGAACTCACTATGTAGCACAGCTGGCCTTGAACTCACAGTGATACTCCTGTCTCAGCCTCCAAAGTGCTGGAATTATAGGTGTGTACCACAACACCCAGCACGGCAATGCCTTTTTAAAGTATTATTTCTGAATGCCTCATATTTGCTAGGTGCACCTTATTAATCTTAAAAAACCTTTATTTTTATTTGTCCCTGTTTGCAGTACACAATGATTATGTTTCTCATGGGAAGTTGGTACATGTACACAACACACCTTTTTTATCTTCTTCTTTTTCTCTCTCTTTCTCCTCCCTCCATCTTTTTGTCTCCTTCCCTTTTCTTTTACAATCTTAAACTGTTTCTAAAGTGTGTCTTAACCACTGGGCTTGCTTACAATGATCCTTCATGAGCACCCGAAAGGCACCTTGAGTTCTGAAGACTTCTTTGCTAATATATGGGCCCTGAGTCTTGGGTTTGCATATCACTAAAGTGCTCAGAGCTTTATTGTGAATTCAGCTTAAATTTTCTATTATGTGATTCTCTTCCTTTACAGTCTGCTTTATGAGTACCAGAGTTCTACTTAGTTATTTTATCCTCTTCACTCCCAAGCAAAAGTTGAGAAAGATTTTTTTTAAAAACCCTGTGCATCTGTTTGGAAAGCAATGCCTGAGCTCCACCCAGAAAGAATCTGAGGTGGAGAAAAACTATACATGAACACACGTCGTGGTTACTGTCCAACTCCTTTCCCAATCCTGAGGCTGGGACTCGCTCACTCTTTGTAAGTACTTATAACTCTCTGAATTCCTCTCCATGGATGCACAACTGCTGGGAAAGAGCTAAAATGTCTCTCCCCTAGGGATACAGAATTCAAAACGTTGCTAAAATATTGAAATGGTCAAGGTCAATTTGCACTAAAAAGAACATACCTATATATTACATTTATACATTTACATCCATATCTTTTCGTAATTTGGTGGACACAGGGACTTTCATTGCTCCTAAAGCCACGCCACCAAGATAATTGACTTTTTCTGTAACATTCTCTGTCATCCTGTGTGTGACCCACGCTAATAGACTTTAGAAGGAGGCCAGTCTTCTGTGCCATAATTAAGATCAGAGCTACACACAGATAGGGCAAATTAGTATATTTCATGATGTTCCTGGTTCAACATCCCTGCTGAGCTGTCTTTACCTCCTCCCAAGGGCTTAATATTAAGCCACTAAGTTTGACAACAGGGGCATAAGCCTCATAGTAATATCTGACCTCTTGGAAGGACCTGGATGGGGAGCCAGCCAGCAGTTTTTGACCAGCAGCACTACCGAGTCTCTCTGAGCGGATCACTCACCTCCTGGAAGTCCCAGTGCTGCTGATGGATGGCAGGGCCTTCCTCAGTGCAGTTCTGGAGAACCACCTGCTCTTGCTTAATATCCAAGCACAGGTGCTGTGGGCTGCCGAAGTGGATCTCCTTCCTGCCAGTGTGCTCCAGGTGCTGGGGCAGAGGGAGTGGTGGTTACACAGCTAGAAAGAGGCCCCCTCCAGCATGGAGACCAGGCAAGAAGAATTCACAATTGAACTGAAGTCTAGGGCCATCTTTAAATTCTACAGGAGCCAGCAAGACTGTACCTGATGGTCAAGACACAAACGTGCTGCAAACTGAGCCCAGCGCTCGTATCCCAGCTGCTTCATGTTCATATTCATACATTCTGGCAAACCCCTCCTTTATGCTATTTACTACATCATGGGGGAAAGCATAAAGGATGCTGTGTGTTTTGCAAGTGTAGTTTTGGGAGGGCAGAGGAACCTCTCTGAGGCTCAAGTTGATCTTTTCTGGAAAGATCTTTCCTACTCTAAGACTTATTTTCCTGCTGCAACTAGTTATCTGCTGACCCTTGCTCGTAGTTATTGTCTCTTCAGAGTTTTGCAGTATTGGGTTTGCAGAGGGTTTTTTTTTTTTTTTTTTGTACCGGGGACTGAACTCACCACCTCATGCTTGCTAGGCAGATGCTTAAGCCACTGAGCTAAATCCCCAGCACTGCAAAGGGTTTTTAACTGTGAGAAGCCTGTGCAGACTAACTGGAAAAGCCATTTGCTCTTTGTTCCTGGCAGATGGAACCTGAACTGATTTTTACGTTGAAGTTGCAGCTTAGAGATAAGATTGGTTTTATGGTTGGCAACCTGTGCAGCCACATGGTGCTTCATGTTAAGAAAGGTTTTATGCTTTTGTTTCAATAAACTAGATCAAATGCTTTGCTGTCACTACCTTAAAATTATTAATTATCCAACTACAGATGGCACATTTTTTTGTTTTACACTGAAGTCTGCAAATTAAGCAGCCTGCCCTACTCAAGGATTCCCAAACTGTACAATTAATATAAATTTTGACCCTTAACACATATTGAAGGCAAGCTTATAGACAGTTTTTAGGGGACAGTAATTTTTTACTACTTAACCCTTTTTTAGACAGGCTTCTTTGCCATGTCCCTGTGGCAGTAAGTCGATATTTCTAGTTCAAAGTGTCAAGGACAGGTTACTCGTTGATGGTCAAAGCAGGCTTTGTAAGGGTGTCTCATTTCTGGCTTCTCACATCTCCTGGCTGAAGGTGAGGCCTCTTCTTACCCCTGCAGGGGCCAATGTGGATTCCTGGTGGTGATGGCAACTATCTCTGCCTGACAGGCTCGCCTTGCTGACACTAGTTTTGACTGCCTCTTGGCTTTTGATCCCTAGAGATTTTACTTTCTGTCATGGAGTCAATTACCTAAGCATGAAAAAGGTCATTTTATATTCTTTTCCCAGCATATCATACCAGGTGTTTTTAGGGAAAGACCTTTGGTTTCTCTAGTTCAAACATAGGCTGAATCACTAATTTCCTCAAAAAAGGTGGGGGGGGGCGTAATTGTGTCCTCATGAATGAGGCTGTGCCATCCCTACTTGCAGATGAAGAAATTGAGATTTGGAGCACTTAAGAACCCTGCTGAGATCTGACAGCTAGCAAGTGGAGCAACTTGGATTGAAACTTAGCTATGTGTGATCACTGTACAGCAGGCACAATTTTTACACTTACTCTTAGCTTTCTTACTTTGCACTTTGTATTTATGTCCTGGTCCTTTATGTCTGGTCTGAATGCCTGTAGGAATATTCAAGGAGACTGGCAAAGGACAGAGTCAGAAGAGCCTCTCCTTCCCTGTACTGCAAAGCCCAGCCTTGACCAGCCTTCTCTAAGACCTGGATCCTGGACCTTCAAACGGATGGTTCCTCCTTTGCCCCAGGCTTTCCAGACCTCACCTGCCTCCCTCCTCCAATGTAAACCTCTAGAGATTGTTTTTTTCATTAGAGGTTTGGGGAATATGAAAGCTTAACTCAGAGGCCACTACCATAGCCCAAAAGTATAGAGATTTGGGGGCAGGTTTCACTTTCTAAGTTTTTTAACAGAGCTGTGAAAAGAAGTGGACACCACTCCTTCAACTCCCTACTCAGCTAGCATCACAGGAGGCTTTCTACTACCTCCAGCAGTTACAGCCATGATGGAAATTTTGAAGAGCACATGAAATACTCTAAGATATAGGGAGAACTTTCTAAAGACCAAGGGGCCTAGTTAGATATGAGAATGACCCTGCTGCATCTATATCCTTCCCCACAACTCAATTATCTTATTCTTTTCTCCTCAGATCCTTGGATCTTGCTTCACTCAGCTCTAGAGGCATCGATTGGTAATAGCTGAACTAGTGATTCTGTGCCTCAGTTTCTTCATCTATCAAATGAAAGAGTTGACTAAACATCTTTGCCATTTCTGTCTAAATGCTGTCTAAATTTCTGTCTAAATTCTGTCTTTGGTCCTGACCCATATGTATGGTTTAACTGGGGGTGAGGTGTGCAGAGCTGTAACAGAGTATCATGGTGGGGAACTATGGAACCCCAGAAAGGAGATACAGCAAAGAGAAGTGAAGTACAGCACAGAAAAATGGCACCCATTTGCAAAGCTTCCTTGGACTGTTACCCATGTTGAGAAGTATAATCACCTACCTGTTGCTTCCTACTGTCATTGCAAGGAGCCAGTATCATGGGACAGCCCAGGATGTCCCTTTCTGAGCGGCAGTCTGCACAGAAGCCAAGCCCAGAGTTGTGGAGCTGAAAGTAGACATACACACAGAAATGAATTCCAGTGTTCATGAACTCTGCTGTAAAGACACCCAGGGTCAAGCACCATTTTTCTTTATTCCCTGGAGTGTAGCCCAAGGTGTACTGCTCAGGTTGTGATGAGTGGTGTCAAACTGAAGTCACTGATTTTAAGGGACAAATCTCCTGAGGGAAACAAGTCACACTTATCTTGCTGAGGAACTCTGGGATGGGGAATCTAGCCATCTCCTTCAGGCCAGCATGGAGTTAGGGCTGGGTCAAAGGCTTCTGAGGCTCTTCTGAGCTCATGATTGGGTGACCGAGGTAAAGGAAGAGCATTTGAATGTAAGTTCTTGTCTTGGTAGGCTTCCCTCTCCCCTCCTTCCTCCTAGTCATCCCTGAGTCATGCCTTGCCTTTCCGGAGAACTTCGGTCTGTGTTCAGATGGGTACATTTGGGGATAGATATTGGCCAGAAACCAGTGGAAGGTCCGACATCCCAGTCTTCTTTGCAGCTGCAAGTGTTCTCTGCAGTCTGGCTTCTCGGCCTGGAGAAAGAGAAGGACATCAACAGTGAGGATGGAAATTGGTTTTACTCCAAAATCCAAGCAGTAGAGAAGTGACAGGGTGGTTAGGAAGAGGTTTGGAAGAGACAGGGCAGGACAAGTCTTCCTTGGAGAGAACTGTGGCATGAGCGCAGCTGTAGTATCCTCTCAAAAGCTCCTGGATCTTATCTATAGTGACCGTGATATGTATGCTTTCTTTTTTTTTTGTACCGGGGATCGAACTCACGACCTTGTGCTTGCCAGGCAGACTCTTAGGGTGCTGAGCTAAATCCCCAGCGGTGTGTACGCTTTCAAAACTTCTGGGGAAGCTGGGGAAACAGTGGGGCTTTGCACCTGGGTTTGTGTGATGTAGAACTTCATTTTATAAATTTTACAAATTTTTGTTTTTTCAGTGCTGGGGTCTGAACCCAAGGCTTTCAAACTGAGCTACAGCCCCCTCTTCATTCTCCCACCCCAGCCATAGGGTCTTGCTAAGTTTCCCCCGCTCAAAGTTAGGATCCTATTGCCTCAGCCTCCCAGAGTGCTTAAATTATAGGGGTGCACCACCACCTCCCACGTGGTGCAGAACCTGGATGTCCTCATGGAGTCGGGAACCAGCCCAGAAGCAGCTGAGATGAGGTGACTTGGGAAATTGTGGGGGTTAAGACCAAGTGAGGCAAGTTTAATCTTTGCTTTTCTCTAGTGCTAAATTTCCTCTGGTAATGAGTCATTTGTTTGGCTCCAGGAGCCCTTCACCTTGCCACTCTCCTTTATAATATAACTATATTCAGATGGACATCAAGGCAATTTGCTATCATTAGCAAAAATTAATGTTTTTGCCTATATTTCCAAGATGCAAAGAACACTACTCAGAAGTTCACTTTGAAGTTCTGGATATTTTTAGGAAAGGGAGAGGTTCCCAGGAAGGGCTGGAATGACCGAAGCCCCTGACGTGAGAAGAGAGATGTCCATGTCAGGGTTCATTTGACGGCCTCTCCTCACCTGGCAAAAAGATACTGGTTTACCAGGCTACGTGAGGGGAATGGATTCTGCCTTGACGGGTCTCTTAGTCCTCAGCTAGAAATGCGGGGAAGAGTAGGTCTGAGTGTGTTATGCGGACATTCCCTTGCTGTGCCCCTCGGGCGCCTGCCTACGCCCTGCCCCAGAGCCTGGGACCCAGATGCGCGGGCTGATGCCCTACGATCTGCATTTTAACCATTCCTAGTCTTTTCCACAGATACTTTGAGAATAACTTCAAGTCCAGAATTTCTTCTTTATTTCACATATGTACCCACCATTAACCCAGAGAGATCTATTTTTCCTCTGAGGAAACTGGCATGAAGTTTTTGTTTCATTTTGTTATTTCATGGTTTCTTGGCATTGTCAGTGTTAATTTACAATCTCGTCAGCCCTTTCTCAGCGTTGGACTTTGTTACCAAAGCGGGAACATTCCCTCCTGTGAGCTCTAACACCTTCAACTTTTCTTTTCTCTTTTCTTTTTTTCTTTCTTTTACCTTCACCTTTCTTGATGATGAGACAAACAAATCTACCCAACTCTCTGTGACCTAAAACAACACTGAACTTCCCTAACTGCAGGGCTATGCCTGGGAGAGATGTGGAGTCCCCAGCCTCCTTTTTGTGCTTGTGTTTCTGCAGTTAAAAGTGCCTTGACTATGTACATGCTTCCACGCACTTGCAGAGGTTGGGAACTGGCATAATGCTAGCTGTTTTTGAGAAAATTTTGAGTCTGACCAGCCTGCTTTTGAGAAAATTCTACTTGCTTATCTAGTTGGTGACTAGGGGACTTTACAAGTGCTTGTTTGTATTCACCAGGGTTTGTGTATCTCAAAATCTATGTGAGAGCTTGGAAAGGTTAGAAATCCTTAGAACAAAGCAAATTTTTGGATAGTTAAATTTAAGGCAATATATTCAATCTAACATGTTCAGGGTGGCAGGGTTGACACTGAAACCTTGAAATCAGACTAAGGGATAGGACATTTCCAAAATATTGTGTATGTGTGTGTGACAGACAGACAGACAGACAGAGAGAGTGTAAAGGTGCTATGCTCTTAAGTCCTTTAAGCCTAGCATCTAGTTGGTTCTTTATAGTCTCCAAAGCACCCTTTTATATTTCATTAATTGTGTCCTAAACTACTTTCTCAGTCACTAGCTTCTAATGGTGAGAACCAAAGCTTTAGTTTAACCATATTTTTAAAATCACTCACTTGTGCCCTCAATGTTTATTTGGAAAGCACCTCCTGTGTACCTGAGATTGAACAGAACATTGGAGATTTTAACAGTCAGCAGAATAACTACTGTCTCTGCCTTTGGTGAGCTTGTAAATCTCTGAAACATTTATTGAGAACCATCTGCATGACAAAAACACACTGCTGCCTCCTACAAAGTCAGAATCACACAGAGGGGTTTTACCTGCTATTCCCAGAAAGGGGTGGTGTGAAACTCGAGGATGTTTCCAGGTTTTAGGAAGCTGGGAGGCAAAATATAAGCTAGTTGAGCTAGTTCCACTTTTAGGTCTATTTTTGGCTATCTCCTTGCTTCTCTTTGGCCCTGTCTTATGGGACCTCAGTTTTTTATTTTATAGAATAAAAGACTTAGGTGAACACAACTGACTACCTTTAAAGTCCCCCAATCACCAACTAGACATGGAATTTTCGCAAAAGAGGGCTGATCGGGCTCTGAAACAGCTAGCATTATGTCAGTTCCCAACTTCTGAATTTTCCAGGAACCAAACACATATTCTGGGACACTTCTGATTGCACAAACAATTTTTGCGGGGAGAAGGTTGAAAGACTGTGAATAATTTACATTTTGTTGAATTAGGCTGGCTTGATCCAGCATACTGTGTTAAAGTGAGCAGGTCAGCTCAGTTCATCAGAAGTTATCCTATATTTAACATTTCTTTAAGAGTTCTTTAGAAATGAAGTCTATATCAACATTAAGCAACTCTTGTAATCCCAGTACTAGGAAGGCTGAGGCAGGAGGATTGCCACAAGTTTTGAGGCCAGGCTGAGGTACATAGTGAGTTCAGGGCCAGCCTGAACTATACAGCAAGACCCTGTCTTGAAAAACAAACAAACAAACAAACAAACAAAACCACTTATTTCCCAAGAGTCCTCTGAAAGCAAAAAGCAAATATTGAATTGACATTCCAAGGCAGAAAAGAGATACTTTGGTCAAAAAAGGAAAAAAATTAAAAGCCAGAGCAGCTCTAAGACTTCTGTAGAACTTGGTAGAATGTTGCATACTTCCTGTTGCCAAATGGGAGCTGACCTTGGAAGCTGACCTTGCCAAATGGGAGCTAAACTCTTTCACTTGATCCTTAGTGGACAGATTCTTCCCTTGACTCCCCTGGGATGTTGAGTTGAACCTGTACAGCCTATAGTTCAAATGTTACTTCCCCAAGAAAGTGTCCTTCCATGGCCTGCCTAGGATATCTTACTCTCATCTTTGTGGATATTCCTCCCCCTCAGGGGGCTCCTGTCCCTCATGATATCCAACAGGGTTCAACATTGCCCGCAGTAAATCCACAGGGCCTGACCAGGACAGGTGCGTAGTTGACCTTTGTTGACTATTAGTAGGAAACAGCCAGGCAGGGTTTACCCAGGGCCCTGAACACTTCTAAGTGCTTTGGATATATTAACTTACTAGAGCATCCTGACAATCAGGAGTGCTCAGTAATCATATAAGTGGAAGTACTGAGTGATTAAGTAACTTCAGGATCATATATCTAAAAAACCATTCTCTAAATCCATACGGCTTTGTCCTCGGGGGATGAGAGAAGGCCTTTAGCCTGTCTAGACCTTAGGAGTGAACTGAGACTTTGTGTATAACACTTTTCTCCAGTTAAATAAGCAACCTTGAAGTTCAAGGAACCCAAATACTTCAGGTAGAGGACGTGGTTCTGCAGAAGGGAAGGAAGTGGACCTAGGAGGGAGGGAGCAAATTCTGAGGACCAAGAAGGATGCGGAGCTCCTGTCACAGTCCCCGCGTGCGGAGAGGATCTGTTAGGGAGGCACAGATGCCACTCCTGGGACAGGCCCAGCTTCACCCATGGCACGTGACCTCACATCCAGCTCTCAGCCAGCAGCACTGGCTGGAAGCGGTTCTAGGAGCTGTTCCAGGACCACTGTGGGTCCTGCGAATGCTGCCTTTGGAGCCTCCATTTCTAACACAGGAAACACCGTTTATGTGTCTTTCCATAAGAACTGATGAACTGATGATGTATGTTGTGATTATTTAGTTAGAAATTTAGAAATTTACTTTTTCTATGGCTTTTTTAGTTTCTGTGTTTGTATTTGTATTTGTTTTGTGTGTTAGGTCATCCTATAGCCTTGAGCCCTTGGTGGGGGGACCTGTCCCGCTGCTTATCCGTGTCCTGTCTCTCCTTTGGACCTGTGGCAAAAGGGTGCACCCCATAGTTGCCTTTCTATAGACACTAGGGAGTTCGAGACCAAGGTTGGTTGTGACGTTTTGATACTGAGCAGCCACTTGAGAGGGGACAACTCAAGGAAGCTCAAGCCAGAAGCTTCCATTTTTTCCTCCATGTAGGAAGGAATTCCTGTCCGACCCAGCTTCCAGCTGGTGACCCTACATGGGGCAGAGAACCCCCCTCCCCCAGCTCTCTCCTTACCTTGTTCAAGGTGAAGGCCTCTGGGCTGTACCTGTAGAAAACGTCTTTGAATGACCCCAGCCAGGTTTCAGCAATGAGGACCTTGTCCCTCAGAATGGCCTCCTGCTCAAGGGGAGTGTTTGCCTCCTGATTTTGGTAGACATGCCCCACCCGCGAGCAAGGAAGGATTTCAACGGAGCCACCACAGAGCCAGGCCTGCCGTAAAAAGCGAGGGTAAATGACTTTATTTCTACTGCCTAGAACAATCAGAAGGAAAGGACCCTGTCCATGAGGACTGGCCCAGGAAATCATAAGCACAAAATGGCCACTGTGATTAGCATCTTTAGGGTGTTTTCAGATCTGGGAGTTTGGGGAGGGGCATGGCAAGGTGGGAAGAATGGGGCATTTATGTTGGGATGGAGCTGAGGGCTGATGGGCCCACTCATGGATCTACCTAAATGTGTCACCTTTGAAACTCATGTGCAGAGCCAGCACTTAGATGAACCACCTACAGGAGATTAGTATCCTACTCCCAGGAAGGTGCTTCCCCAGGGACGAAGGCTCCTCTGGTGGTCAGAGACTTTCTAAAAGCTTGTGAGACCTCATGCTGCATAGGCACCTGAGCTATGTGTGGCAGAGAGGAAAATGAGGCTTCTTTAAAGAGCCTTCATGACCTCAAGAGGGTCCTCTCTGCTCCCCACTGATCCTTTCCATCACTGAATGCCCAACGTACATTGGACAGGAATCTTTTTGTCCATATGTGGCAACAGAGGCTAAAATGAAAACGGTGCTAAGAAAGGCAGCCCATGAACTGAAGGACACCAAGGCTAGGGTTCTCACACTCTTAAGTCTCCCCAGGGAGCCTCGGACAACTCAAAAAGCACCAGGGAATTTTTTTTTCTTTTTTGAGCAAAACAGTGACATCTGTTGGACGTTGTGCAAACTACAATACTGATGTAATTTATACTTGAACATTAGATAGCTCTCTGCACTTTTGATGATGAACATCTTGCTAGGTTAGGGCTTTAGAGGTTTCTGTGATGCTAAAATCAACATGGAACAGAAGATGGGGTAGTGGGTGTCCTATCTGATCCCAAGGTTTAGAAGTAGATCAATGCCCTGCATGTGTGAAGTTGTTAGGGTAAATGCTTATCCAGTAGTTTGGGCTACATTTGTCAATACACAGAATAGTTTGGCAGTTGTTTGGCCTATGGATGTTAAAAGACTACTGAGATACTAACTAAGGGTTCTAGGAACAGCTTGAGAAGCTCGGGAATCTCTGCTCTGCCGTGTAAATGCTGAAGGCATGCATCTGATGGCAGCTTTACTCTTCTTCCCCTTCCTTTCCTCCCTCCCGCCCTTCCTTTCTTTGAGACACAGTCTCACTATGTAGGTCAAGCTGGCCTTGAACTCACTATGTAGCCCACAGTGGCTTGGAACTTGCAGTCCTACTTAGCCTCCCAAGTGCTGGGACTATAGGCAGGCACCAGCACACCTTTCCTAACAGTGTATTTTGAAAGTAAAATTCATGAGGTGCAACAAGAGTAAAAGGTTCAGCACCAGAGAGCTGGGAAAGGGAGGTCAAGAGGATACGGGACCCACCTCAGTGCAATGACGTCATGATTTACCCACCGCCTCAGCCCCTACCCATGGTGTTTCTGACGGCTGCTTTCAAGTTGTGACCACTCACTCTAGGGCAGAGATCCCACCTGAGTCCTTCCTTGGTTCAGGACATACCTTGAAGGATAGTTCGAGGTTTTCGGCACCCTTCAGTGACATGAGAGGGTCATAAGCTCCAATGGTTTGGAAGTAATGTCTGTCCAAGGCTACTACCTCTCTGGGTACTACTGGGCTCCTGGACAGAGAAGATAGGCAAGAGACTGCGGTTCAGAATGTGGAGTACGGCAGGCAGAGCAGGGGCTGTGGGAGTTCCAGTGGTTGAGAGGGTGGACTCTAGGCTCAGATGGACTTCAACATCTTTAATTGCAAGACTGGAGCAAAGCAATATTGTTAGCAATCCAAGTATTTCATGAAAATAGAACTATGGTTACCTGGGTCTTTTAACCCTCTGCTCAGGGTTAAAAATTGACCATGTATAGAGGAACTGGGAAATATGCCCCATGCTTCTGGACCCCTCTGGGGGCCTTGGTGAAAATGAGACACTCTATGGAGGCAGCTCTAGGCCAGGCAGAAGGACACAATCAATATGCTTTCTCTTCTCTCTTCCCTCAGCCTCTTCTGTTTTCTTAACAAGTCATCGTCTTCCTCCTCTCCAACTCTAAGATTAATGCACCAGGGACTCTCGAAGTAGACAGGTCTCTCCCTACTGTGGCAGAAACACTGTGACTTATAAGCAACACAAACTAGAAACCCTAAGTAAGGAAATTAGGTTGACAATACTATCCCTCAGAAGAGCTTTGTACAGAGAAATGTAGCCAAAAGTGTTTGAACAGTCCCTTCAGAAGCAAATTCTAATGCAGCCAAACTCTGAGTATGTCTCAAGATATAAGTGACTCAGAGTGCAAATTTTTAAATTACCAGTGAAATAGTATTGTTTTAATAAGATCTTTGGTTACTAAAAATACCAAATTATACTAGAATACTGAAAATTCATATTAAAATGATTAGTTTATAAATTTCCACCTCTGCCACTCACTACTTGTAAGATCTTGTGTGAGGTATGTGACTTCTCTGATTCTCTGAGCTCAGTTTCCTCATTTCCAATTGGAGTAAAATAATATTTCATAGTTGGTTTTTGTAGGGATTATAAGTAATTCATAAAAAGTGCACAGCATCGTGCTTATTGTGTTTTAAATGTGCACTCACCTTTGGGGTTGCAGGTTTACTATTCCTACTCTGAAACTCATGGGGCAAGTATGGCTTTTAAATTCTGAAGATTCTGAATTTTAAAAAGAAGCCCACAGTGTTCATTGCGTATCAGTCCTGGTGGGGTCTGGGCAGCACTCTTTAGTCAAAGTATATGCAATGAAACAAGAAGTGAGTCACAGTAAGTGAGATAAATGAGGCCATGCAGAGGCCCATCTCAGGGCAGGGCAGGACAGGGCAGGGCAGGGCAGTGTCTGCCGCCTAATGAATTATGAAAAAAGTGCTTGTTTTTCAGAGCTCTTTAGATTTTGTGATTGTGGATAGTGGACTGTGGACTTGTATTTACAATACAACATAACATGGCAGCAAGGAAAGCGGTCTTGGGATCTGGTAGACCTGGTTTTAACTCTAGATCTACCTTTCATCAACTTTGCAATGTTGGGGAATGTACTTAATCTGCATGCCCTTTCAGAACCTGTGAACCATAGATCCTGAGAATTCAAATAAAGAACTGATTTTTCTTCACTCAGTTTGAGATGTTTTGCTATTTGACAGAAGGTATCTAGAACATCTTAAATAACTATCCACAAACAAGGTATGTGAGAAGTGAGACTTATGGTGCCTTAGCAGTTTCCCAGCTAAATTCTGCCTTTTAGCTGAACAAACCTGTGGCCAAAGAATTGTATTTGTTACCTGGTGAGGGCACTGGATCAGGGTCTGGTTCAATTTATCCTCTTTCCCACAATGGGGCATCCACTGAAACTGGGAAAACTCACTGATTTCACTGACCTAACAAAGATAACACCCAGCTCTGAGTGCCTGGGATCCTAAAAATGCTATTCATACATTAATGCTTTCAGTTTTCACAACAACCTACAAAGTAGGTGCTATTATTGCTGTCATTTTACTGAAGAGGGAACTGAGATACAGACTCAGTAGTGTGATAAAGTGTGGTGTGGTAGGCAGGGTGGGCTTGCCAGGCTCACCTGATGGGGCTGATGGGGGATTGGAGGGCTTTCCTTTCATGCTCTGGCAAAGGCTCCCAGTAGAAATCCAGCTTCCAGTCTAATACTCCATGCTGCAGCTCCTTGGAGGGATAATATTGGAAAGTCTTCCAGTCAATCATATCTATGACTGGAGATACCACACGACTCCTGGGAAGAATTGACAAATCAAAGGATACAAGCCATTCAGTTGCTGGAAATGAAAATATAATTTATACATGTGATGTCCATCATGGCAGCCACCAGCTTGCTCATACCTACTAGGCATCTAAAATGTGCTTTGCTTGAATTAGGATATGGTATAAGTGTAAAATACACATTGAACGTAGAACACTTTGTATGAAATGAAGGCTACAAAAAAATAATCTCAATGATTTTTATATACTGGGTGCATGTTCAGATGATATTTTGGATAGATTGGATTTACTAAAATGTATGTGAAAATTAATTACATCTGCTTCTTTTTATTTTGTGATGTGACTATTAACTTTTAAAGTGCACATATGACACATGGTATACTTCCATTGTATATCACTGTCTTAGCAATTATATTTTCCATAAGAAATTGGTACCCTTTTCACTAAAGAAAATACCTACTCTTTTCTTCTTTAAACATCTCTTGGCAGCATGAGAGGCAAAGAAATGGGGTTCCAGCCTCAGCTCTACCACTAATGAGCTGTGTGACCTCTAGATGGCAATTATACCTTTCTGGGCCTCAGTTTCTTCATTTGTAAAGTGAGAGGCTAAACTACTCCTCACAAAGGTCTATCTCAACTATTAGGCTCCAGGACTGTGGCTCTTATTCTCTATTTATTTGTTATCTATCTATCTATCTATCTATCTATCTATCTATCTATCATCTATCTATTTGTCTATCACCTATCTATATTTTTGAGACAGGTCTCACTATGGAACCCAGGCTGGCCTTGAAATTGTGATCCTACTGCTTCATTTCATTTCATTTTTGAGAGTCAGGTAAAGTGATGCACCTCTCTTGAGGAAATACTCATACACCCATGTACAAAAATGTTGTACACAATGTCATATGGCCTATGTATTCCTACTTTAGAGTCTGGTTCCTGTTTCTCCCTGGATCAAAAAACTTGATTGGTTTGAGAAGTCAGGATTGTCAAGCCCAGAGGTGTAACTGGTGATAATGCAGCACAAGATCTAAAACAAAACAAAAGCAAAAACAACACATTCCAAATCTAGGTTTATTTGCTCATTTCCTGCTGCTGTTAGAGATTATATTTAATTCTGTTTTTTAAACAGCCTGACAATATGATCTCAGAGAGAGTGAGTGGAAAAATGGCACAGGATTGAAACTTTATCTATCAATGAAGCAAGTAATCGCCCAGGTGTCCCAGGACTTGCTCTCCACCACCCAGTGTCTTAATCACATTTTTATTCTAGTCCCTTACACCAGGAACTCCTAAAATCTGTGCTACAGAATGGGGCTAGCCTGAACTAAGGGACAGCTTGAGGGAATACTCTTAGAGAAATGAGTTTTCTGAAAGGAGCTATATACACATTGGTCTCTATTGCTGTTCTAACTATCTTGAAAATATCCAGGGCTGAAGCAAACCCAAATCAAACAGAGAGGGCCAGGGCCTGCTTTATCCCATGGGCTTAAGTGAATTCTGGGTGGGGAGTCCTGAAATCTGCATTTAGAGAGAAGATCCTGACATCCTTCCCTTGCGCTTTACACATGATTCCACTGGAAGGCAAGGGGAACTCAGTCCTTCTGGGTCTCTTTCATTTTGCGGTACCCATGTTGACCTAAGAAAACTGAAGCAAGAATGAGAAAGAAAGAGGGTGCTCAAACCCCCTCCTAAGTCTCTACTTAGTGGGGAACAAACTGGGGAGATGGAATCCATCGGACTATTTACAAAGCATGCAGTGGAATTCAGAATAGAGAGGCATGAACACCATGTGGCTGAATTTGGAAGAATTGCATCGAATTTGTGCTGTCTTCATTGATCACTAAAGGAAAAGAAAGGAAATCACACTCAAGCATTCACACCATCAGTTTTCCCTAGACTTTTGTAGTTGGCAAAGGTATACATGCATTTTTATCAGAAAATGAAAACTCTAAAGTTTGTCACATATACATGACATATATATGATATATATGATATAGATATGATATAGGTATGATGTATATGATATATATATATGTGTATATATATATATATATGTCATATATACTTTGTATCGCTGGAAGCTCAGAGTCGTATATAAAGTTTACTTCTAATAAATGTTTTATTGGATTTCCAAAAACCTGTTTTCCTTTCTGAAACTTCCTTTTTTCTCTATTTTGAGTGGCTATGTACTAGTTAATCTTGAGCCTTCTTGAGCACGTTTTGGAGAGAAATAAAGAATTAAGTGTCAGTGAGGGAGAGATATTTTTGTTTTGGTTTTAGTACCATGGGCCATAGTGGCTGCTTAATTAGGGCTAAATTAGTGAGTAACTGCAGTCTACTGACTCAAGAAGGGTAATTAATCAAAATTTTAAACCCCACAGTGCTATATGTAGTTTTGTTTTTGTACCTATGAATGTGTCTGTTGTCCTTGGAATTCACTTAGAGCCAAGCAGCAAAGGGACCCTGTTTTATTTGGAAGGAGCCGGCAGCGTCTGCTCACTCCGCCTTCCTCTCACTTGTAAACAGAGTTTGAACTCCCAGTCAGGTACAAGGCTGGTCCTCTGGGAGGCCTTGCCAAGTTCCTGGAAGTCAAAAGAAATTCAGAGGCAGTCCAGCTGTCAACAAAGACTAATGAACAGGTATCTGAGGTAACTCAATACACAGCTATCCAGATACTCAAAGGCTAACTGCTGTTTCAACTCCCTCAACCAAACCTTTCAGCACAGTAAAGAACAGCCCTACTTTATGTCATCTCTGCTTTTCCTGGGTCTTAGTGTTCCTCAAGGTCTGCTGTATAAACACCATTTTAAAAGTTTGTGAATATTCCTGGTGTCTGTGGAAAGGTTTCTATGCTGAGATGAGGAAGGCCCTGAATTCTCTCTTCCCAGTTTCTGTGACCCTGGGATTAGTACAGACTTCTAGGGACAAATGAGAGAATTATTCTTGAGGGATGTGAAGGAGGATGGGGGCTAAGAACTTTCTGGGGCACCAAACCCAAAGGAAGCTGCTCCCTCTGAGGGAGAGAACTCCTTCGCACGCACGTGCACACACACACACACAAACACACACACCCTGTACTCATACTCAGACACATGCACGCATGGGATTCTCAGGCTATGCTCCAGTATTTAACTCCTTAAAGGGCAGAGAGGAGGGAAAAGCTCTGTTCCCTGCCCCTCCTTGCTTCTGCCTGTTGAGTGGGATCAGTCCTGGCTGAATACGAGGTGACTTTAGGATTGAGTGTCTCTCAGATTGGGACCAGACCTATCTGCAGTTGAGAGACAAGTAGTCCAGTCTCTTGAGAAGATGTTGTCATTTAGCCCCTACTAAACAGATCTCTTTCTTCTTTGAAGCCTTCCTTTTGCTTTGTTTTTCTCTACTGCTTGGTGTGGGCTCGAGAACCAGCAGTCAGTGCAGGACATTGAGAGCTGTTGGGGAGAGATACTCTGAATTTGTATTACTGTTACATTTGACTCTGTCCATAGCATCTTCCTGGACTTTCCTGAAACCAATTGCTCATAGAAGAACTTTGTCTAGGGTTGTTACCTATAGTCATGGGACTGTGCTCTACTCAACCTTAGAGAGCATCTCTAATATTATAGACACTCTAAATTTGCATTTGCATTTTTATAACTTCTGGAATTTAGCAATAAGATGTGTTATTCCAAGAAAGTAAATATATTATGACAAATTTTCTGAGGAATGGAAATAAAGGGTTATGAGGTCCAAAAAATTGAGTGTTGCCACATGACCAGTGGCAGACTTTTCCTGTTCTGCGGGGAGGGTCAGGGTGCCAAGGCCAGTAATCAGGCTCAAAATTATCTGACCAGAGTGTGAAGAAAAACATGGTCCTTTGAAATAGCCAATTGGTGGCCTGTGACACTGTTCATGCGCTATTCCTGCCCCACCTTCTTAAGGAAAGCTTTTCAGACTTCTCCTCTTTCTGAGCACTGGGCCGTCACCTGGTGACAAGCATGGCTCTTGACATGAGCCTCTGAGGAAGCTGGGTCTCCTTTTCTCTCTCAAAGAGCAGCAGTATGAGCAGCCAGACCAAGAGCTCACAGGGCCTTGGGGAAGTCAGAAGAGCCATCTGGGCCAAGTTCCTAGGGAAGCGGGGCAAGCCATAAGAGGGACATCATACTGTCAGGCCATGGCACGGAAGGCATTGCCGTAGGAAGAGGACAGAGATGAGAAGGGACTCAGATTCTAGACAGGTCCTCCCTGCCAAGGGCCACACAAGTGGGTGGGGCAGGTAGGAGAAGCGAAGGGGACAGGAAGCCATGAAGAAGATGTGAGGAGGATGAAAAGATGTTCATAAAATACAGAAGAGAGGATACTGAGGGGAAGCTAAACTAGGAAGGCATTAGGATCAAAGACCCAGTGCGCATGTGTGTGTCTGTGAAAAAGACAGACAGACAGACAGACGGATAGATAGATAGATAGATAGATAGATAGATAGATAGATAGATAGACAGAGACAGAGGAGGGGGAGAGCAGGAAGGAGCAAGGGAGTAGGAGAGGGAGAGAGAATGTAGAGAAAAGCTTGGAAAAGGGGTGGGAGGGCACGGGAAATTAGAATTTCTTCCTAGTCACTGAAGACTTCTCAGGGAGCTGCATTTCTTTATAGCCGAGGACCCTGACTCTCCTTCAGCCTAGAGTAAGGAGTCTCCAGATCTGTGGAATTGCACCAATGTGAGAAGCAGACTCGACACTCATTTTGTTGCTTCAACATGTGTCCTGTGACTGTGCTGGAAGGTGAGGATGACTCAGTGTTTCTTCCTGACCAACTTGTCCAATTTTTAAAAAAGAGTTCCTAACAGTAAAAAGAGCACTGGACTGAGAGTGAGAAAACCTTGCTTGGCCACCTGGGATTCTCTGTGTGCCCTTGCATGTCATTTTAACACTGAGCTTCAGTTTCTTCCTGTGAGAAACAGAAGCAAAATACCCGTCTGAGCCATCCCACAGTGCAAAGGCTGAGGACGCTGAAGAATGCATTGTAAAGAAATCTGCCAGGGCTCCCCATGTGTAAGACTCAGTAACATTAATTGCCAGGTTGATAAATATGAAGGAAGCATAGAATACAGTTCAGTTGCTAGTGACCAAGTGACCCTGTGGAGGTCCCTTCACCATCCCTGGAACTCCGGGGTAGTGGTGAAATCAGGATACAGTATGACCTCCCAAGTCTCTGTGAGAACCATCCGTCTGTGATTACAGGGTGAGAATTAAGTGGTGAGTGAGCAAGACAATTTGAGTCTGTTTACAGTGAAACACATTGGCTTCATTTGGAAAAAGGATCAAACATGGTGCGTTGGCAGAGTTTGCATATTTTCTTGTCCTAGGACTGCTGAATTTATGTACACATCGTTTTCTTATGAGATGTGAACCAAGAAGAGAGAGTAATCTGTCATAGAGCTGGTCAAAATGGCTCTATCTTGCTTTTTCTTAGAATTAGAATTCTGGCTCTTCTTTAAAATAGAATCACTGAAAAACTGTCAGTTTTCTCTGAGTTGATTTAAATCCCCCCATTTGGTCTCTTGCTAACTCCCATATTGCCAAAATCCCTTCCAATGAAGTTCATACATTTTTTCTTATGTGTATGATTATTCCCAAGTTCAAATGAGGCAATAAACCTCTGCCATGGGTAGAAGTGCAAGGATAGATGTCATCATATGGCTGTGTCCTTGCATCAACCCCACCTGGCTGGACACCATCAATCATTTGCTGAGGTCCCACTGTGTGATAGGCCTACTCAAGTCCCAAGGGCTATGCCTTACGTGAGCCAAGGTGGCAGCCACCAGGTCTTGGCTTTCTGAAGTGGGGTATTCAGATTGAAGACAGTAGTTAAAAGCACATGTTCAAGGAAATTTTTGGGTTGAGCAAGGAGATAGGAAAGAAAATGACATCACAAAGGGGAGAAATGGTTAAAGGAGAGAAACAGTCAAAGGAGAAAAATGGTCAAAGAAAAGTTTAAACTACAGATGTGCAGTATAGTCCTCTCCAGGACTGGCTATAGTTGGAAAATCAGAAACTCCCTGCATAGACCAGAGAAGCAAGGAGTGCAGGTTCTTGCTGAAACTTTAGTGGTCACAGAATCTAATGCTTCCTTTATATGGTTCGATAAATCTATGGCATACGGTAGCTTAAACCATCCCCCATCCCCAGTGTATGTTACCATCTTGATTAAAATTACTGATGAAAGCCAAGAGTATTGCTGTTGTGGTACAGAGTTGCACTTCCATGCAACTTAATAAGATTTCAAATATTTGTAACTTCATAGAAACTCTTTTCCAGGTCTCCATTTCTACATCTATGTTAGAAAAGATAGATGGACAGGAAGATCCTTAATTTCCCTTCCAATTTTAATTCCCTGGATTTGTTATGAGGCATCTGAAAACCCCAAAGTAACAAGTCAGACTTTAAAGGTGGTGATTGTGGCAGGTTCTCAAGCTGTGGCGACTTCTGCTATTTTTCTGTGTAAGTGACTGAACCTACAAACCATTTCTCCCAGTCCCATCCCTTGCTCTGCGGACACTGGGAGAGGAGAGTTACCTGTCACCAGCTATCCTGCTGAGGAGGGGCTCCAGCCAGCCTGGGTGGCACTCGCAGTGGGTATCCATGAAGACCAGCACATCCCCTGTGGCCCTGGTGGCGCCCAGCATCCGGGCCCTGATGGTACCCAGCCTCTTACTGCTCCTGAGCAATTTCACACCCTCCAGTTGGGCCACGTATTCACTGAGAGCAGACTTGAGTTGTCCTGGAATTGACAGGGTTATGGTCAATGGGATCACAGATGCCATAGCTAATGGGATTATGATGACTGTCCCTGAGGCCACTGTCTTAGAACTCATGATGAGCACAAGGGGCCCAAAACTCAAGTACATTATTACAGTATGGCTGTTGCTCAGAGGTAAGATGCTTCCTTTGTTTGGATAGGTCATGATACTGTCTGCTAGAACCCAGGAGGGATTGATCATGTGCAGAACTAGGAGAGGATAGAATTGCATGTAGCCTCCTGGGAACAGAGAATACATCCCCTAAAAATAGTGTATGCTCCTGAATCCCTGTCTCAAGATCTGCTTCCAGGAAACCCAAGCTAAAACAGTGGTCAAGGAAGTTAAAGGCAGAAAGGTCATTAAATCTGGCAGCTGGTAAGTCAGTGCAGCACTGGATGAAGAGGTCCCACTGCAGGGAGAGGATGAGTTTGCACGGCAAAGGGTGGTGAGCAGGAAGTGGGACATACAGAAAACTGAGACCAGAGTGTACATTTTAGCAAGACCAGTTCCAGAGGGGAAGGGCAATGAAGGATCTGAAGAAGGAGATGGAAAGGATGAGAAACACATATTAGGGCTGTGCACAAAATAGGACAAATCTGTGTGTGTGTGTGTGTGTGTGTGTGGGCACACGCACATGCCGTGGCGCTCTCACACCACCAGGAACAAGCCAGTGGGATGGAAGGAATAACGCATCCACAGAGAAGCAGGTTTCCATAGATCCTTGGAAATGGGGAGCCCCAGCCCTCTAAGATCTCCCCAAGTGTGAGGACTGCACTTTCACTTGTATCTCTGCTGCAGCCAGCACTCGGTACATGTGTTAGCAGAGCTGAGCAAAGATCGAGGATTTTCCTCAGTGCGTTAGCCCGGAGCAGTCTTGACTGTAAACGCCAGTGGCTGGGTTGCTTTGAAAGCTGGATCGCTAGGCAGGTGCCGGAAGGGGCAGAGGGCTGTTAGCCTCACCCAGAAGCCCCCACCAGCCTCCGAGGACCCCTTCCCTAAGAGCTTTCTTCTATCAGGCTTTCCACAGGGGAAACCATGGCCAGAGCAGCAGATGCGAAGCTCTGCGGTTTCTTGATGAGGTGACTCCCAGTCTCTTGACTGACATCTCTCAGGGGTAAAGTGTGCTGCTTTTCTACCTGACAGTAATTACTTTTCAGCTAAGTCGTCCATCCCAGTCCACTCCCTAGACAGGATACTCTATTAGTCAAGCAATTAAAATTTCTGAATCTTCATATCTGAGAACCAGCCCTTTATGAGTTGGCTGACTTGAACAATTTTCTTCAAGGGAAAATGAATATTCTCCCTTCCACTTCTCTGACAGAACTTTGATTCTGTTCAGGGCGGCTTAAAGTACCCATTTCCCAAAATTCTCTCTCTGATGGCAGATGCTCTGGTAGAAAGATAATAAATGAGAGGCCTCTGGGAAACTCTTGTTTTAACTGATACTTTCCCTCTAAAACAACAAACTTAACTGGCCTCTGCCTATCTGCTCTTACTCCTTTTCTTCTGGAATGTGCATGCAATGCCAGAGGTAGAGCAGCCCCATTGTGATTATGAGACCAAAACTATGTGATAAGCACAGTGGCTAAGTGGAAACCAGAGGAGCTGGGTCTGTATGCTGTGGAACTGCCATACCAGTCCAGTATCGCCAACCTACAGGCTTCCAGGAGAGATCAAGGAGGAACTTCTGGACTATAAGCCACTTTTAGCTTCTCAGTTTTTGAAGACCACATACCTTGGGGCAGAGTGCTCAGAAGGAGCCAGTATGATCCTAACCTGTTCCTCCCTGAAAGGAGCAATAGAAATGAATTCCATTTGCCAGTCTATTATGGGCTGGGCATCCTATGCATTTTTCCCATTTAACCATCCAATGTGGAAGTTATCACTAAGATGAATAGCCTGAAGCTGACTGAGATGATTCTGCCATACCCTCAAAACCAAACCCGAATGCAGCTTGGGGTGGCCCTTGGCACCTTGTGGCAGCTTTGTGTGTCTCACTCTGTCACATGTGTAAAGTGAGGTTGGTGAGCTCGGCACTCGGCGCCCATGAGAAATGAAGGAGAACAATGTGTGTGGTGTTGGCCTTTGTCTGAGCTCTGGGTCTGAGACAAATGGAGCCAGTTTCACCCCAAATTATGGGAAAGGCCTTGCACTCCAATGTCAGCAGGAAATGTAGGGCCACTGGCTGGAGAGCCAGCCTAATGGTGAAGAGCACAGGAGATCTGGGAAGGAGGCAGCAGCTTAGCAGCTGGGCTTGGATCTACCAGAGGGAACTGAAGAGAGAGGCAGCTCACTTCCGGTACCAGCTGTTCCACTTCCCACACTCCTGAGAGACTGGTGGGAAAGATCACAGGTATGCACCGGCCCCAGCCAGGGATTTGCTGTATCTCGGGGCCTTTATTACAGCTAGCCCAGCCGCCCAGTGACTATTATCAGTCTTGCCGAATAGTAGCCTTGTGTGTCTCAGCAACATGCACTTCAAGAGCCTTAGGCTATTCTGGCTTTTTGCCTTGGCCAGGTTGATAAAACTCCCAACAGGAGAACTTTAAAAAGAACAAATGAAAGTCTTCCCTTATCCTATCCTATCCTCTGTTGTTCCCATTAGAAACATGCTTTATAGAGCTTGAAAAGGCTCAGCTTCCCTCTGAGTATTTGCATTTTCCCACAAAGCCAGAGGAGGCCTCTGTAAGTCACTTAGTTGAACCAGAAATGTGGGACTGGGGCTCTAAGCCAAAAACTAGGGCAGTGGTTCTCAAAGTGTGGGCCACTGGCCCATAGCATTACCACTAGCTGTGTTTGTTAGTAATGCAAAGTCTTAGGCCCAACCTCAGACCACAGAAACTCTGGGTTTGCCCAGGAATCAGAGTTCTAGCAAGACCTCCATAGAATTCTGAGGCAGCTAAGGTTGAGGATCATTGACCTTGAGGTCAGCCAGCAGACTTCTCTGTCTCTTTTGTCTTGGGATGTTCCCAGTAGTGAGTTCCTGTCAGAGGAAGCAGATTCGGCACTCTGGGTTCTGGGCTAGCTCTGATGTCTCTTTTTTCTGAGTGGTTTTCCTCGTTTGGATAGGAGGCAGGTTAGTCTAAACAACAAATTGTATAGTGCTTGGCCATGGGTCCAGGAGGCAACGAACACTCACAAAACAGTTACCCTCTTGTGCTGGGCAGTGTCTTGGGGAGAGGCTCACTGGACTGTGTGGAAGCTGGGGCCTGAAAGAACCCCTGCGGGGTCAGACTGAAGCGACTCTTCACAGGACCTGCCAGGGTTCTCCCTCTTGCTTGGCTTCTTCTCTTTCTCGGCCTTACTTCCTCCACTGCCTTACTGGTTTCCCAGGGATGCTTTTTGTTAATTAGTCACTTGCATGTGGTTCTCATTTTGGAGGTCTGCATCTGGGGAACCTTTCCTCAGATAAGTTCCAAACCCTCATTTTAGCATGGGTCTGACAATCACAGGGGCATAGGCCCACCCCAGGGAGCCTGGAGGACACCCATTGCTACCTTGCTTGCTGAGGTCATCCACAAGGACTATTTCCTTCAGGAAGGCCCTGGGTGCCGTGTTAAGGATGCTGTGCACCGTCCTTAGAAGGGTGGACCAGGCCTCATCATGGAAACAGAGGATGATGCTGGCAGTGGGCAGGCTGACCTCCAGCTGCTGCTGAAGACATCTGCAGGAAGGAGAACCGGGGAGCTGTGAGGAAACTGCTGTCAGAAGCACTCGGCAAACTCTAAAGCACCCCACAGGCAAAGGGGCTGCTCCAGTCAATCTGCTCCTCCCTATCCAGAAGCTCTTCTTGATTTGTAAAAATTCCATGTAAAGAAACCCCTCACACCCTAGAGGGGTGCCATCCACTAGCTCCCACCCCTCATATCTCTAGAGCTCCTTTGCCATATGCACTCCACTCCCTGCTTGTCACACTTGAGGGGCACCACATACTGGCACCACTCAGCAGATGACTGTCCCATCTATAAAGAAAAAGTCAAGCAATATCACAAAGCTGCTGTGAGGCTTGAATAAGATCATGCACATTGCTAGATCTATGAACACCAACCTTCGTCAGCTCAAAGGCAGGCAGCAATTCATTTGTTCCTGTACCCCGCCACCTAACACAGCATCTGGCACACAATAAGTGTTAGCCTGTTTTTATTGTTAAAGAAGGGGCAAAGGCTAAAACATTTGTAGTGTCAACAACATGTTAGACCCCTTTGCATGTTCACCTTACCTACCCCCCATTTCCAGATGAAGAAACTGGGGCTCAGAAAGGAGGCGAGACTCACTGAAGAGTGGTAGAGCTGGATATTCCATCTTCGGGGCCTTCCTGTGCTTTCTGCTCAGTTGGCCTGAGACTGGATGCATGGGAGTTGGGGTGCACAGTGCTGCTCACCAGGCGCTCTCTGAGCCTCTTTGGCTCCCTCTCTTTTGTGTGAGTAGGATGCTTGGCATTGGTTTTGCTTCAGGTTTGGCAGAGTCTGCTGCTGCTGAGTGAAGTGTCAACAACCTCATAGGCAGAGAGTTTCCACAAGGTGCCTTCCTAAGATGTGTGCAAAGTACCACTTTTGGGGTCATACCTGCTATAGGACTTAGAGGCATCTCAAGATCCAGAACTTTCAGCATGTAAAGGCATTTATGAAAGTAGAACAGGCAGACGGAGGCTGTCCCTGCCCGAGAGACAGTGACCATCATGGTGCTCGCTGGCTGAGCACCCTCTGCCTGTGTCATCCTCTCCAAAGCTGAGGACTCTCAAGGCACAGGAGACCTGAGGTACTTTCAGGTCTGGTGCCGTGTAGCAGGCCAGTAACTTCTAGAGGATTAAAAAGCACATGTAGCCAGCTCATAAACTAGCTAATTATTTTCTTAGTTTATATATTTATATTCTGTTTCTTTCCATGAAGGACTTAAAGTCTCTCATAAGAATTATATAAACAATGATGATATTATAAAAATAAGGAGGAAAATTCAGGAGACAGGAAATATTAAGTAAGTGTAGAAAGTCAACATTTGTAGAAAATATAAATATACAGGGCAATACAACCAAGGTCTGTCTTCTTTCTTTCTTTCTTTCTTTCTTTCTTTCTTTCTTTCTTTCTTTTTTTCTTTCTGTCTGTCTTTCTTTCTTCTTTCTTTCTTTCTGTACCAGGAACTGAACTCAGGACCTTTTGCCACTGAGCAGCCAAGGTATTTCTAGAATGAGTTTCAAATTTTATTATGAGACTCTCGGTAGCTAAAGTAAAATGGGAGGTTTGTTCTACAACAGAATTATCATGATCAGAGAAGTTATATATAGGATTGCTTTTTAAAATATTTTGTCTTTGTAATTAAAAAGACATTTTGTCTTTGTAATTGGGACTATAGTACCCAAATTCATGACTTCAAACTTTCCAGGCAGGCACTGTGCCACTGAGCTGCATCACTGGCTGACTTTCCATTTTGAAAGTTAAGACTCATATAAAAGATAAGAATCGTAAAAAACTTCTCATATCCTCTCCCTCAGCTTCTCTCAAGGAAAATATCTTTTTTTTTATTTTTTATTTTTTATTTTTGTACCAAGGATTAAACTCACAACCGTTTGCTTACCAGACAAGTGCTTCAGCCACTAAGCTAAATCCCTGGCCCTCAAGGACAATATCTTACATAACCATCAATCATGGACAAAACATTGTGGAATTTGACATTGTTCAATGCCATTGATTCAAACACAGATCTTAGTTGTATTTTGCTAGTTTTAAAATCTAATGCTAATTTTTAAAAATACTGCTATGGATTTTAGAAGGAGGTCCTTACGTGGATGACAGGTTCTTAGAACCATCCTTAAGACAGCATGTATTTAGGGCTGTTGAAATAATGTGTCCAAAGTGGAACCAGCTTCCCCATAAAGGTTCAGGAAGCTAAGTGAGAGCCTCCTAGAACGTGTGACATCTCCACTGATTTTCTTACTGCCCCCATCCACCTCTCTGACTCTCCCTGCTTCCTGCCCAATGCTCTCCTGAGCTTCCTCACCCCTCTCCTGCCTCAACCCTCCTGAACTTCTCCCTCCAATACCCTGGACTTTCAGGATCTCTGCTCTGTCCTCTGAGATGCATCACACTGCTCACAAGCAGGTTCAGAGAGTCCTTTGTGCTGTCTCCATTTCCTTCATGGCTGTGGGTAATGGCAAATCCAGGGGGCCTAGGACTGAGTCTGGTATCTTTTGCCAGGGAATTCAGTGCATATGAAAAAAACCCTACATTATCACTTGGGTATTTGTTTTCTAAGATGGGGAATGAGTTTGGGATAGAGAAGCCCAGATTTGGAATTCCTGTGGGCTAATAGAACATCCCCTTGCCTGTTTCCAATTTCATTCCACAGACTGTGAGACCCAGAGATCAGACAAGCATGTGTGTGTATCCTTAGAGTAAAGCTGTCAAAAGGACTTGGACTTTGGAATCTGGAATATTTGAATATTTACTGTGTAACTTCCCAAGTTCCCTTTGGTGATGTGAGTTTCTTCATTTGAAAAATAAGGATGATACTATTTATCCTTTGAGGCTGTTGTTAGAATCAGGGACTAATAATGAGCACTCATGGACAGTGACCATTTTCTTGCCATTTTGGAAAAAGATAAGATGTAGTTAACATGACACTAGTACCCGTGATCATCGTGGTAAACTGTCACTAATTTTAAACAACTACATCATAGGATCCCTGTTGACTACCTTCATGTTTCTTTTTCCTCCTGTGCGTGCCAGGAATCCCAACAGTGGTCACTTCAGCACTTTTGTGAGGAATAAGCCTGACAAATTGCTTAGCACAGTACCTGGCATGTAGTAGGGACTCATTAAAACTCTAGTTCTGTAAAACCAGACCTCTGTGTGTTTGTGTGTGTGTGTGTTTGTGTGTGTGTGTGTGTGTGTGTGAGACAGGGTCTCTCTGTGCAGTGCAGGCTGGTCTGGAGCTCACTTTGTAGCCCAGGCTGGTCTTGAATTTGCAATGATCCTCCTGCCTCAGCCTCCTGAGTGCTGGGATTACCAGCATGCACCACCACACCTGGCTTGTAAAACCAGTCTTCTTACACATTCCCTAGAGATAGGAGAGCACCCTTCTTTCCAAGTAGTTGGTGACCAAAACACCTGACTTCTCTTCTGTCTCTTGAAATATTCTCTGCAGAGGACGAGTCTGGCCTGGTAGTTTAGGTGGTGGATGCTGGAACCCTGCCACTTACTAGCTGTACAATGACCTGGTCAAGTTGCTTAGCTGGTGGGTACCCTGGTTTCCTCAAGACAGGAAGAACATTTATTTTCTAGGACCATTTGTGAATTAAAATGGGCTTTATGAAGCATTAGGAAAAGCGCTGTGTTTGCTGCCATTATGAAAAGGCAAATAGGCCGTTAGCATAAGAGGCACCTCTAAGGCTCTTCCAGACTTGATGGTCAGTGTTCTTCATTGTTCCGGGTCCCTATCTGGTAGATAGAAAATCAGGAGAGCAGGCATTTTAAGAGCAATTCATAGACTGCTCTGGAACCTGAATTTCCTAGGACTTATGAAGAGATATAATTGTGTTTTCTCTTCATCGTGAGAGAGAAGCTGGCGGCCAATGACTGGAGTATGGTCAGGACAAACTTAACAGGGCGTCAAGGGCTTTTCAAGGCCAGGCGTGCTCTTGAAAGCTCTTGGGAAGCAGAGTGGGGGACGGATCCCCATGCTGTGGAGGTGGCTGTCCTGCAGCAGCTCAAGGATCATCCTCCCACTCTCTTGGGGAGGAAGCTCACATAGCCTTCAGATACACAGCCTGCTGTGGGCCACCTCTCAGGCAAACGCAGAGCCACCTGGAAACAAGGTAGCCGTGGATTCGTCAGATGTTATCAGGGGAGGACCAGGGCATGTGCTGGGCCTGCCACTGTGAGAAAGCTCATTACCCTCAATACGGCTCTGTAGCCCACAGCTAAACACTGTAAGCAGAAGGCTGGAAAGGGCTTGTGTCTCAGGGCCTGGGAGATGCTTTCAAGAGGAGCCAGCAGGGGCCATGTTCTATGACATCTGACAACCTCTCCTGACCATGCCTAGGGTGAGAAGCCTCGTTCACCACAGGCAACGGTTTGCTCTCAGCACTGCCTTCCCTCTTTGAGACTTGGTGTGTTAATACCCAGCACCCTCTACCCAAAGTGCCAAGGTCGGCAGCACTGCGCTGTGTGTCCCACTCCATCTCCCTCAGTCCCCAGCAGGCCTCAGCAGCTGAAGCGACTGGTTAAAACCACACCATGAGTTGCCCACCTGCCATTCTCTGCTCCACCTTCCCAACTTTCCCAGGCTACCTGCAAAACAAATCCTGGCTTCAGAGGCTGTTTTGAGAGGAACCAAACTGAGAGGCCCTGATATCATGAAGCTTATATTTCATCAAGTGGATGATTAAATCCTTATTCATCAACTGTGGTGAACATCTGGAGGAGCCGGGCAGGAGAGGGAGCGTGAAACCAAAGCTGAGACTGAAAGGACGCAGTCAGGAGACCTGGCTGGGTGTGGCCTTCCTTGCAGGTGTCATAGCCTCTGCTAAGGTCCGGGGGTTGCAGGGGCTTGGCATGGGATATCCTAAGATGCTTTCTGTACCTTCACGAAGAAGTATACTAATAGCAACTATTTTATGACAAATCTCTTCTAAGCCACTTTCGATTCTTTGAAGGAACAAGGTAAGGCGATCACTGAACACAAAGGCAAGAAGTAGGTGTCCCAGGCAAGAGGCCTGGGACAGAGGAGCCCCTTCACCTCTCAGCACCTCAGATTCTATGGGCTGAGTGGGCTGTAATGGCTGCTACACTTACACCATGGCATTGCTTGGCACATCAGTGAGATTCACAGAGATAGCAAATTGATGGCAAAAGCTTTTGGATTTTTTAAGCAGTCCTCCCAAGTGATCACATAACCCATGCTAAGGCTCTGGAAAGAAATTCATGCAGCTATTCTCAAATACAGGGCTACTTTTTGTTGTGATCCTGGCCCCACAGAGCATTTCCACGCGTGTTAACTTTGTGTCTTCACTTTCCAGGATCAGCGGAGCCTGAGGGCTCAGTCTGTACACAGATGCACACCCTTTCTCCTCTGCTCCAGGATCCCCTGTGAACTTGGGAAATGCACTTGGATGATGCTTTGGAAAAGACGAGTCACAGCAATGCACCAGATGGCCCGGATGTAGCACTAATGCTCCTGCACTTCTTGCCTGGCCAGAGTACAAAGGTTTCTCTTGGCTTTTCTAAAGCCATTCTGGGGTTACTGGTTCCCAACACCCATCAAATCAGCAGAGGCTCCCCACTCTGGGGGATTGCTGGGTCTCAGCCTTGATCTTACAGGTGTAATAGCCTGGTTGCTTGTTTATACCCCCAGAACACCCCTTCACCTCCTTACTTGTAATAATTGTTACATGAATATTTGTTCAATGAAGGAAGGAAGACACCATTCTTGTTCTCAAGGGTGTATAGGCTGGTTATTGATATTAACAAAAAAGTAACAGTACGGAATCAGTTTCCCTCCGGTTTGTCTGTAGTTGCTGGGAATCATCTTGGGAGCACCGGGTTCCAGCCCAGGTATGGGAAGAGGAGAAGGGGACACAGCGTGGAGACAAGCCTTTGATGGGTGGAAACAGGAGGTCGTGTGTGAGACAGAAGTGCAGAAAGGGCCAGAGTTCACAGCTAAGGCTGTTGCTGCCTGTCTCCTCTTCACTGGCAGTGGACACAGGCTGCACCAGGAGCATGCAGCCCCTCCTCTTTGTGGGGGTCCTCCGATAGTTCACAGTTCTCTATAAAAGGTTGGCTTGCTCTGATCCTGGCTTCTAGTTCATTTGGTGCCGTAGAGAGCCACCAAATGAGAGTCACCAGTCTGAACACTGACCAGGGGCCTACGAAATGTCTTGGAGTTACAGCTCCACCTGCCAGGGCCAGCTGTCCCCAGAGAATGACCAGATGAGCTTTTTTGTTCCTCTGTCTCAAGACACAGAGAAGAGTGCCACAAAGATGGTCGGCAGAAGCCAAGAGGCCGCTGGGTACCTCTCTGCTGTGTATCCAGACCTCCAGGATCTTATTAAATGCAAATGAGCAGTCAGCACGTCAGGGTGTGACCTGTGGGTGTGCGTTTTTGGGACAGTCCCAGGTGCTGCCAGCCTCCAGCCACAGCTTGAGCAGAGAGCAGTGTTTAGTAATAGCAAGATGGCGCTAGGTAAATGTACACAGGGCAGAACGCTGGAGCAGGTGTCGGCACACCATCCTGATGGACGTCAGGAAGGCCCTTCAAGTGCTGGATGGTGAGTCTCTCATCTGCCTGCCTTCTCCAGTCTTGCCTGACTGTTCCCCCTCTTTCCTTCTCTGCCCCTCTCTCCTTCCCTTCATCTTTTCCTTCTTTCCTTTGTAAGCTTGTGTAGAAAGCTTTGGTGACTTCAACATCTCTTCTCTTTCACCTTCAAGGGCCTTCGTCAGTGACCCTCAGCCCAGCTGCTCATTAGAGCGCGAGTCCCAGTGAGTCCTGTCTAACTGGTCTAGGTTGGAGCCTGGATATGGTCATCTGTAGGACTCTAGTTGGTTCTAATGTGCCACCACACTGAACAGCTGGCCTCGTCGGGGCTTCTTGAACTTTAACATGGACCTAAATCACATAGGAATCATGTTAAATTACAGATTTTTCATCCAGTGGGTACCTGTGAGGCCTGATTCTGAGGTCCAAACTTTGGTACTGAGGTGAATAATATCAATTTTTCCAGGAACTAAAAAAGGACAAGATGCAGGTTGACAGCTCTAAGCTGCCCCCCAAGGCTGGGCTTGTCTGGGAGCACAGAGACACTATCCTCAGCCCTGTCTATACCACAAGCTGGCTGAGGCACAGCGAGTCCTGAGGAGGGAGGCTATGGCCGGGTGTCTTGAGGGCCGAAAGCTTACGCTTGTGGATTCCTTTTATGACTTGGTTGAGCCCCAAAAGCATCACACACACTGATTGTGTCACAGTAGTGTCCTTTAAATTTTATTTTCTTCTGCTGGTCTGAGGCCCTTGTACATGCTAAGCCAGTACTCTGTTGCCAAGCTGCAGTCCCCAGGCTTTTCTGTTTTGTTTTGTTTTTTTTGAGACAGAGTTTCACTAAGTCACTCAGGCTGTCCTCAGCCTCTTAGAGTAAGGAGTATAGCTATGAACCATTGCATCCAGATGTTTTCCCTGTTTTTTTTTTCCTCTTTTATAAAAAAATTAGTATAAATGGATGGCGAAGAGCTGAGCTGGGTTCCAGCCATGGGTCCCAACCTCGGCCTATTTCTGTTCTTGCTCCTCCCTCACTGCATAGCAGATTGACTGCCCAGCCTCTTCAATCTGATACCCTGTCTTCTTTTTCTTTCCTGGGCCACCAGAGACGAAGAGGATGGAGCAGTCACCTGGGGTGACTCACTGCCTGGTGGCACAGGCTTTGGAGGACACTGAGAAGGCCCTATGGATTAAAGCCCAGCTTTCTGCTTGTCAGTAAAGCTGTTGCCCAACAGGCGCCTGGCCCTGGCCAGTGCGGCCTGTCAGGTGGGAGGAGGAAGTAAGGGAAGGGCCCGTGCCAGCCCTCCTTACTGACCATGGTGTGCCACCCACTACCTGGTGTTTGGGGAGATAGTTTTTCTTTCGATTTGTGGCACTGAAGATTGAAACCAGGGCCTCTAAGCTGAGCTGCATCCCTAACATTTACAAAATAAAAAAAAAAAATTTTAAGACAGGTTTTCACTAAAGCGCTTTGCCTGGGCTCAAACTTTTGATCCTTCTGGCTCAGCCACCCTGAGTGCCAGGGTTACCAGGGTGCACCACCACACGCAGCTCATAACACCCAGCTGAACTGAATCAGCATGGTTCTGGGTGTGGAAGGCCCACCTGAGGATTGAGGCCAACAGCATAAAAAGAGACCTGGAGGGAAGAGGAGCACTGTTGATTCTCCCAGAGAAGCAGGTTGCACTGGCTTTCCGGATATGAACTCAGCTTTTCTCATGGTCAGAGAAGCTCTGGTCCTCATTGTCGCTCAGGGGAGCTCTGGTCCTTACCTTGAGTGTCGCTTCCTGGCTCCAGTGCAGATCCCTCAGCCTGCTGGCACAGATCCTTCACCCTGCTGGTGCAGACTTTCTAGCCTCCACCACTGACCTCTGGGCCTTCCCAGGCAGATCCTTGGCACAGGCTTGCATGAGACATTGCCGTGGGCTCTAGGCCTCCAGCAGGACTCGGGGAGGACACCACCATGGGCTCCAGGTTTTCAGATGGACTCGTGTAGGACATTGCCATGGGATAGCTGATTCTAGTACGTGGACTGATTTCCCGAATTCTTTTTCATTTGACATTTTGGGTGAATATTATAAAATAATCCTATAGATTATGTGTCCTGTATTAAATCTATTTCCTTGTAAGGCCTGACTGAAATGACTGCCTTGGGTGTGACAGCTGAAGCAAAGACTGTTTTTGTGGTAGACTTTTGTGCTCACATTGTAGTTTAAAACTCAGTGCCCAGGCCTTAACCCAGACAAACCAAATAAGGAGGTTGATGTCTAAGTACTTTTAAAGCCATTTCAGATAATTCCAACGTGCTGCCAAGTTTGTGATGATATAGCAGCCACTGGAGACAGATAAAAACTCTTGAGTCAGAGAATGGACAGCAATGCAGTATCCACAGCTCTGACTTTTCTCCTTTTCTCTAACTCACTCCTAGGCACTTTACTGAAGAATATGATAAGGTCCACTTCTGCATGAGTTTTCATGTGGGTGGGGAAGGTTATTAGGTTTTATTTCATTTTCTCTATAACTCTATGCAGGAGTGTTATTATCATCCCACCTACAATTGGGGAAACAGGCTCAGAGAGGTTGAGTGTTGTGTACAAGGTCACCTAGTAAGAAGTAGTGTTAGATTTAACTGTAGGTTAAATCTGTGAGTGTATAAATTAGTCACAGTCATGAGTACCTAAACCAGGGAAACATGGGCTGGACTCATGCCTAATGTGAATTATAAATTGATGAAAGAGGCATCAAACAGCTAGCTAAAATACCTGGGGTCACCAGAGAGATTATGATCCTTTCTGCTCCCTCTATTTTCTAATTCCAGTACCACCTCTCTGGAGGAATCTTCCTGAACTTGACTACCTCTCCACTCACATTTTATACTAGTAGTTCCCCAAACTCTCATATCAGCTTTTTTAAAAATATATTTTATTTTATATTTGTTTTTTTGAGACAGGGCCTCACTCTGTAGTTCAGGCCAGCCTTGAACTATGTTTCCCAAGCTGGACCTTAACTTGAAGTAGTCCTCTTGTCTCAGCCTCCTGAGTGCTGGGATGACAAGTGTGCCCCACTGCATGTGATCTACAATTAGCTTTGAAAAATTCAGACCACTGGGCTCCAACTATGGGATGAGGCTGGGGACCAGAGCATGGCATAGCTGGCTGGGGAAGTAGGCATGACCTTCTCATTACAAAATCTGAGGACAGGTGGCAGCCCCAGTAGCTTCTGTACTTTATCCAGCCCTCAAGGAGCTCTGGTGAGCAGAGAAGTTGGGGAGCCTTTGCCCTGGACACCAGGATACAAGGCACTGGCTCGCTTGGATCCTCTTTGATCCTAAGAATCCACTGCCCTATACTGGATGCCAGATTGATCAAAGGAGAGCTGGGCCTGGAAGGACTTTAAAAACTGCACCAGGCTATTGGGCAAGGCTAGTACCTCACAGCCCTTTGTTGACGGCAGTGTCACAGGGCTGGCTTAACCCTATGCTTCAGTTAATGGCTCTGTCACAGGCTCCTCTATTTCCCCTGTGTATTCTTGTCCATTTTTGTCTCCTCGCCATAGCAAACCATCGCAGGGAGTGTGAGCTGTCCTGTAAAGAACAGATTGATCAGAGCATGTGGATTCCATCTCCCCTGTAGACACTGAGCCAGAGACCTCTTTCTGAGTCTTACTTCTCCTGAGCAGTAGGGTTTTGAGGCGTCCCTTCGTTACTGAGCGTATTCTAGTTGTTTGTAGCTCAGGCTGCAGATTTCCTGGGGTGCACTCAGTTCCTCCAGCCCCTGTGACGAGACCCTAGCTGACTTCAATGCCTCTATGCCAGAGGATGCTCAGGGAAGCAGCCCTCTGTGGGTCTCTCCATGAGCCTATGTTTCCCCACTTTAAGATGGAAAACCCTGGAATGTTTCCTGCTCTTGTGAGCTGTCCAACACTTGGTCTGTGAGGTAGCAGACTTAGGATTACTTGCATCATGATGAAAAGTGTGATTGTCAGACACCAGTCCCTTTTCTGTGCCTTGGTTCTCTCATCTCTAAAACCAAATCTAGTTTATAGGTTTGTTTTGAAGATTACACAAATGAAAACCACTTAGCAGAGTCTCTAACACATAGTAAGTACTCAATAAATGCTCACTATAATATGGCCTCTCTTTCCGGACACTGTCTTTTGATTGCTTTTACAGTGATGATTTTCTTTATCGGTCTTGCATGCTTGATACCTTTCCTCACATTTCCCCTGCTCAAAATGGCACCTAGCATGACTAGAGATAACAGCGGAGCGTGGCGCCTGGGCAAGGGCGCACGGATCACAGCCAGGACTGGTGGTGGGGTTAGTGAAGGAATTAGGGCCAGAGGGGTTTGTTGGGGTTGGAGTCGAGGACAGCTTGCAAGAAACTCAGGGGCAAGTGATAGGGTGGGGTACACTACGCACACGGCAGTGGCCCCAGATATGCTGGTATTCGGCCAGCCCTCGTGGAAAAACAGGCCTGCACACGGTAGGGGTATGTCTTGTATTTCATCTGGTTTTAAAAGACATGGGAAGAGGAGAGCATAGTCGGCTAAGAAGGGGAGTTGGTTTGTTGTGTATGCAGCAGCTGGGAGGAGGAAGGGAGGACCCTCTGGGGCTGCAAAGGCTGAATACACCAGCAGAGGGCGCCGCACGCCTCCACACAGAGCTGTGGCTGTGAAAAGCCTCCCAAGTTGAGGGTGGAGAGTCCAGCTGCCCCTTCTGCCTGGGGTTGAGGGCTTTCCTGACGCCAGGGACTCTGAGTGCTAAAATAAGGAAAGTGCCAGCCAGCCTCAGGCGAGTTGCTCTCCCTGACAGGAAGAAGCAACCACTGAAGCAGTGCACACACTCATATACACACGTACATACATGTTCACATCAAACACCTGGCACAAAGTGTGCCTGGCTGCACCATACACTGCACACACGCACACCACGCTTTCACGCACATCCTACCTCCAATGTACTACACGCAACACACTTAAACATACACATGTGTTCCACTTGCCTTACACATTTATACATGTGTGCAACACACAATACATGCAACACTATCACAACAAATACAAGTATACAAACATGTGAAACAAGTACCACATCCCAATGTACACATGGGGACATAGGCACAGTGCACGTGCACATGACAATAAATACACAAAATACACAATTGACATAGCACACCCTATATATATGTTACATTCATCCACTTTGTATCACATACACAACACATGTATGCCCTGCATACTTAACACACCTGCACATGTATACATGTACCACTTACATAACGTAACAAACATGCAACCCACATGCACACACAAGCACACCATAATGTGCAACAGTCATAACACAATAACATGCACACGTACACTGCATAAACATATGCAGGACAAACACCAGAACACAACGCCTGTGTACACATGTGCATGATCCATGTACATGTTACCGAAACATATAACATATATATTGTACATGAACGCTAACCTACAGCATGCATATGCACATAACACCACATCACACAGATCATATTTGTGCATATCACACCACATATACAACCCATGTGTACATCAAGCAAAAATCCACCATGCAATGCACTGTACATACAACTACACAAATGTAAAATGTTCCTTTAGTACATACACAACACATGCCTGCACAAACACATATAAACAATGGACCCAAAAATCCGAACATGCATAGCACCCTTGCTTGATGCAGACACAAATAGTCACACATGCACGCTCCTTTGGTAGCCAAAAACTCTTTTGATGGAGTAATGTTTCTTATCTGCATAATGAAGATAGTCCACCTTGCTTTAGGTGAGTGGTAAAATGTATTAAAAGAATTGGAAAAATATGTTTCACTTAGTAATGGTTTCTTTACTGTGTCCTGGGCACCGGGGTGTATGATACAAATTCAGTTCCAACCTCCTCTGGGCTCCTGGCACGGAAGGGAAAGCAGGCATTGGACAAATGAACACATCAGTGGCCATTTAGCTCTGGTTGTCCTAAGTGCTATGAGTTCAGACTCCAGGGTGTGGAAGAGCATGCAGCATGGAAGGGGTTGAATTTCCTGGAGAGAGCTTTGTGAGCCCATGCCTGAGGTGGGCAGCAGGGCAGGAGTGAGGGTGAGGGGCATGAGATGCCAGGGCACAAGGAGGGGGCTGCTTCCTTGTGCTGACCCTGCACCTCCATGGTCCTGCGTGTGGGTGACTGAACAGTCAGATAAAAAGGAAACGGATCACAAACCCCAGGTTTACGTGGCCCTGCCCACAGCTGCTGCTGTCACTTCCAGGGCAGAGGATGTGTCTGCTTTCCAGGAAACGCTCTGGGCTCTTGGGAAGAACTGTGTGTAATGGAGAAGGACCCTAAGCACACAAACTAACAAGCCGCAATGCTGCTGGATGCTGGTAAGCAGTTCCGCATCTGACGCTGGGGAAGGGAGGGTGGGTTGTAAAGGAAGGGCCGCCATCTTCCTGGACACGGACTGCATGTTGTGCATATTTCCCAGCTTCTTTTTTGGGCTGGGCCACTCTGCTAGGCTAAGCTATGGTCAGCACAATATTGTACCTCTTGAGCACTGGAAACTCCTCCCTTAGTCTTGCTGACTGGGGATTTAGTCAGGCTGGACCTTACACCTGAATTCAGATGCCTGCCCAACATTTACCAGCCGTGCGTCTGTGGGGAAGCCACTGGCCTCACTGCGCCTTATTTGCATACCTCTAAAATAGACCTGACGCTAATAGTAGCACCTATTACCCTACAGAGTAATAAGGACCTTACAGGAGTACAAATTAGTGCATGAAAAGTTCTTAGATCAAAACCAGGCACAGGGCAAGAGTCACACAAATGTGAGCGGTAATTACTATTTTGATGCAAAATAAAAGCAAACACTAACACAAGGTTAATATAAAAATGTTCAGAGTCCAAGTGTGAGAACCACAAGGGCCCTTGGAGACATCTGCTCCTATCTCCCTGTGTGTTACATAGATCAATGTGCCTGACCTGATAATCCAAAGAGGTGGGACTAGAACCTGGGGAAGGGAAGTGAGGGAATCAGGAAGAGTGCCTCACTGTCTCCTCTCTGAGATGGTGGGTGGTTCTCACCTAAAGGGCTTGTAATTACAGATCACTGAGCCCTGCTTGGGGTTTCTGACTCAGCAGGCTGAGAGTCTGTGTTTCTGACAAGTGGCGCAGGGACCACACCTCAAGAAGCACTGTCCTAAGTACGGGGAGGCAGGGTGCAGTAAGTCTGCATCATGACTTTCCTACCACCTGACTCATGCCCATTCCAGGGGAGGGGAAGCAGGGCCTTACTTACTGTGGGTGCCGCACCTCTGGGAGGACCCTCTGCAGGGGGAGGCGGGCACTGAGTGCCTCGTTGAGGCCTTGTGAGTCGAGGCTAAGAGGGTTCAGTTCCTCTTCTTCTGACACCTCCCCATCCTCCTCCTTGGTCCCCCAGTCCCTCTCTGGGGCTTCCTCATTCTGCCTCCTCAGATGCTTGATGAGCCGGTAGTTGCCAACTCTCCTCCCCTGGCTTTGATTCCTTCGGGCCCTGGGTGAGGCCACAGCCACCAGAAGCTGATCCTCCTGCAGTGAGATAAAGGACGGCAGGTCCTCCAGGAGGCCATACTCCTCCACTTCCTCCTCCGTCCCCAGTACCCATTCTTGGGTTTCCCCAAAGTCCAGGCGGTACCCGGCTTCGGAGTTGTGCTTGCTGGCTTGGGCTGTGACAGCCTGGTGCAGAGTGGGAGGGGGAGGATACAACACAGTCACGATCATCAGCACGCACCCCAGAATCAGGAGCAGCCGGAGGAACTGGCGTCTGCATGGTCCATGCCGGTACTGCTTCTTTAGGAGCATGTTGCTGCACCTTGCCCAATGCAACAGGTCATGTCCGAGGCTGCCTTCTCACGCTGCTCCCAAGTTCTTCCGCCTTGCAGCAGCACCTGGAAGTTCACTTAACCTCCTCCTTTTCTCCCATCTCACGTTTGCCAACAGTCTGTGTAAGACCTGCTTCAGTTTAAAATTAGAAATCCACAGGATCCTGTTCCACCCTAGGTCCTGGGTGGATTTCTTTAATTCTGAAAACTTGTTCACAGGGACCTGAAATTAAATTGCTCGCTCCCCCTTTGCCCCGTTTTTCTCCCTGGGATAAAAGCAGTCCATTCTGCTCAGGTGTTTAGTCCCAAGTGTCTCTTCCCCCCCTTTGCATGAGTGGCCAGGCAGCGAGGAGATGGCTGGGATGAGCTGGCGGGTTCTCAGTCAAGCAGAGCTGACAGCCGTCCTGTTTGGATGCTTCAAGTTAGGTCAGATCAACAGATGTGAAGGTGGCAGGCAGTGCCTGATTTCCTTTCACACATCGCTCTGCTGAGTGGAGAGCCCTCTGCCAGGCACAAGCCAGAGCCAAGCGTGCACTCGCTCCTGGTCCTAACGCCCTCACTGTTCCAGCTTAACACAACCCAGCAGCGTCACTGCTAGAACTGGATCAAAACAGGAACCTCCCCGGAGTTCAGAGTTGTGTCTCATTCACAGGCAGAATTCTTTCCCCTCTCAGAGGAGCAGAAAGAGTATTCCCTCCTGACTCAGAGAGTCTGCGTGTGACGCAGATGTGAGGAGCTAGCTGTTTGCACGGCAGCTCCCATGGGCGAACTGCCAAGCTAGGTTGGGTTTTCCTGCCCTTCCTGGGGACCATTGTCCTTGCCCTTCTGAAAATGAGGGGTCCAGAGGATGCTCTCTAGGCCCCTCCTGCTGGCACAAGTGTGCCTGAGCTCTTCCATGTGCCAGCGACTGGAGGCATACTGAGGCGGGAGTGGCATGCTCCTTTGGCATTAATTCAAACCACACACTTGTTAGGAGCACTTGGATGAAACGAAGCTGTTCTGAGGCCTGGGACTACATCAGCAAATGAAACAGGACTGCGCCTCCCAGAGCCCACAAGCTAGTGAAGGATACAGGGAATTAATTAAAATATATACTGGATCAGATGGTGACAAGGGCTAAGGAGAAAAAAATTAAGCAGAGAGTGGCACTGGGGAGCATGCGCTGGGGGCTGACAACCTTGAGTGGTAAGTTAGCATCTGGGTAAGGAGTTGGCTACCCAGCTTTCTGGGGATACAAGCATTTTGGGCAGAGAGAGTAACAAATGCGAGTCTTCTGTGAGTACAGAGTGCCTGGCACAAGGAACAGCTAAGGCCAGCGTGGCTAGAGCAGAGCAGGTGGTGACAAGAGATGGGATGAGGGAGGTAAGGGAAGGGGGAACCAGGCAGGATGAACCATGGAGGACATTCACTGAAGGGACCTGGCTTTTCCTCTGAGCGAGATGGGAGCCCTTACAGGCTATGAGCTGAGGGGAGATACAATCTGCCATGTGCCTTAACAACTGGATCAGTTGGGAGATTAGCCAGTGGGGAGCAAAAGACAGAAGCAGAAAGACCAACCAAGACATCATTGGCTTGGACCAAAGAGGTATCATGGTGGTAAAAAGTTGGCAGCTATATATTTTTAAGAAAAAGGATAGATAGATTTTGCTGAATTGATATCTGATGTGAGAGGAATAAGGGTAAAGAAATGGTTTAAGATTTTGATCTGAGAAGTTGGAAGATTTGTCATCAGTGGAAATGGGAAGGTGAGGAATAGGCACAAAGGGCAAATATCAGTGGCTCGCGTAGGAACACATGACACCAGAGGCGTCTTGTAACGGCCAAGGGAGATCATATGTAGACAGCAAAGACACACTGTCATTCTAGCTGGGTGTCAGAGTAGTGACCTGGCTGGCAAACACAAAGTTAGGTGTCCAGCAACACTCGGATGGTGTTTGCAGCCATGAGCCCCGAGATCAGTAAAAGAGTGACAGGGAGAAAACCTCGGAGTCCCCAGGCTCTGACTCTGATGGGTTGATGGAGAGCAGCTTACTGTTACTGTGAGTTTCTTCTGATGGCTAGGGAAGTAGAAAGGGCAAAACCACTATTGGAGAATTCCTGCAATTAACATTCTCTCTGTTTTCTGTTTAGATTTTTTTTTTTTTTTTTTTGGTTTGGTGAGACAGGTCTCACTATGTAGTCCAGGCTGACCTTGAACTCATTATGTAGCCCAGGTTGGCCTTGAACTCACAGTGATCCTCCAGCGTCAGCCTTCTGAGTGCTGGAATGATAGACGTGCACCACCACACCTCACTCAGTTATGATTTGGGTCTTAGAATATGAACTTAAAAATTTCATGGAAAAATATTTTGCTTTTGACTCAGTTTTTTCCTTCCAGCACACGTATGTGTGCACAGAAGAGTGCATATATACACTAGTGTGCACGCACACACACACATGGGCATGTGTTTTCCTTAGAATCGTTTCTAGTCAGAGATGAAATAGTGGGTTGTTGTGTGGTTGTTTTCTCAGTAGCTCAGCCCCAGTGGGCAGCACTTAGGAATCTATGGTTTGATCCTACCTTCCAGATCCCAAATCACAGCAGAGTGGGATACAGTGGAGAGTATAGGGTGGGGGAGTCGATGTATGACTTCCAAGTCCGAGAGGCAGGAACCCTGGGAGATATACTCTGGAATTTCTGGGATGTTTTAGAGTTAGTAAAAATGATAAAATAAAAAAAATCTTAAAAGCCAGGCCTTTCAGAAAGCTGGTGAGCATTGTCACCCATAGGGACAGAGCTTTGTCTACTCCTCCCCAGTGACATTGGCTCCAAACTCATCAGAACATCGTACTCCAGGGGCTTCACCTCCTCCTCCTGTGTTTACTGCAACTCACCTCTTCAGTGAGGACTCCCTGGACCCCTTTTTCTACACTGAAAGTCCTTTCATCTGTGCGTGGCATTCTCTATCCTTTTTTTTAAAGAATCTCTGTGGCTCTCTTCAATACCTGACAAGCAAAATCATCGAGTCTCAATTGTTTGACTTTTTTTTAACTCATCCCCATATAATGGGGGGGGGTTTGTTTGTTCACTCTTTTATTGCAGATTCAATAAATATTTGTTAAATGAAAACAGAGACAACTATATGGCTGTTTTGATTCAAGTCAAATGAGGTCTGGCTGTTTTCTAAGACTCTGGATTTGGATCAGTCCTGTAAGAATTCCGTGTGGCCCACAGTCACAGGATGACATTTTAAGGCTGCCCTGAAGCAAATAAAATTCCAAGTACAAATAGAAAGCTACCTCAAAAATGTTTGAACTGCTCCATGCCTGCAGGAATGGCTCAGGGTGAGAAAAAAAGCACCTTAATGTGACTACCACAGAGCTCAGCCACATGGTAGTTGGGGAAATGTGCCCTAATAGACCCCTAAGGATCCTCCGTGGCTTCATTACACAGTATTAAAGGAAGAAGTTCCAGGCATAGGACTGAGACACCCACAAGTTCCCAGGTCTTTCATGTCACCCGGGACTGGAGGCAACAGAACGCTTTTCTGCTGTAGCCCGGGGCCATCTTCCATCACTTCTGCTGCTGTCTCATCCTCATTCCCAGCCTGCAAGTGTGGCTTTGCTGCAAAAGTCCTCTTCGTCTCCACCAGTGTCTGCTGGTGTCAGAAATGGGGCATGCCCAGAGCCTGGTATTACAGCCTAGTCTCAGAGACTGCACTGTTCGGGCTCTGTGGGAGAGAAAAAGGCCTGGGATGCAGACTCACGGTCCTGTCCTTCTCCTGCGCCACCTGCTCTCTCCTTGCTTTCTCACCCTTGTGAAGAGTGTCCCTTAAGATGCTGAAGTTATCCTCAGGCCCAGTGAGTGGGGCTTTCACAGGAAATAGGGTCCTAGAGGAACAAGATAAAATGGGTCGGGGGGTGGGCCCTACTCTTATGTGGCTGGTCCCCTTCCAGAAGTGGGAATGTGGGCAGAAACTCACACAGGGAGAATGCAGGTGGAGGCTGAGCTGATACATCTCTAAGCTGGAACGCCAAGTTTTCAGACACCACTAGAAGCTAGGAGAAACCAGCTCGAAGGAACAAACCCGCAGACACCTTGCTGGAATCCAGCACTGTGGAGTTTGTAAGCACCCTCTCTGCCCAGAGATGATTGGCAGAGCCCTCACAAGCATCAAGGCCTCGTTTAGCCCTCTCAGACTCCTTTAGCAGAGCTTACGGGATTGGCCCAGACAACTGCTTTAACAAACCTTCCAGATCCTGCCAATATGTGCTAAGGTTGGAGAAGCCTCACCCAGAAAACTCTTTTTTAATGCCATATGAAGGGATCTGCGCTCAAGTGCTCCTCTCTGCTCCCCAAGGTTATTCTGCTGGGCATGAGCAGGAAGGAGAGGAGCCCAGCTGTGTGTATGAACTTGAGGACACAGATTCAGGTGATCAGGGCTAGACGAGGTTTTTTGTTTTCGCTAAAAATAAATTTAGGAACTCACCTTCTCGCCATGCCCCCTCGGCTGCCCTTAACTTGGATAATGTCTTGGAGTCTTTACTCTGCCATGGGTTGCACTGGAGGTGGTAGACTGGAGTTAACTTGCTGGGATTCCAATAACTCTCAATGGGATTACAAATATAACATTTTGGATTGTGAGAAAGATTGGAAAAGGTATTATAATACTTGGATAACTGTACTCAATATTTGAGATTACAATAGAGGTCCTAAATCACTGGGATTACAGACATCATTGGGTAATTTTGAGGAAGGACAGTGTTGCCATAACCTAGATTTTGTTTGGATCTCCACTGAGTCTGTGATTTATGGAAGGTGGATGTAGAAGGAAAAGTTTTGACTTCAGAAACTAATGTTAACCATGGCATTTGGACCATATAGAAAATTCTCTTTGTCAACCTAGTTCCTGGATCTTTTGTAATGCAGGGTCAGAAAAAAGGGTGGAGAGAGACTGATCTACAGACACATGAGAGAGGAGGGGAGTGCTTGTAATTTGGTTGGTTCTAAGGTTCCAGGTTTTTTCCATCCTGGCAGAATCTAAGTGATGGATAGAGAACAAAGAGAAGGTAGAAGAGGAGGAAAAAAAGGAAAAGTCACTATGGAAGAGGATAAGTTAATCTATAGGTTAAAGAGTTAAGAAGGAGAAAGGAAGAGAAAGATCAAAGAATGTTTTATGCATCTTGAAAAGAAGAGATTTAAAGTTTGGCGGGTAACAATCTTTGAAGTAACTGTAAGGAGCAGAGAGTAGGTTAAGGGAGGAATAGGACTTTAGGAAATGTCCTTTACCTGTTGAAAACAAAAGACATATCTTTTCAAGTGCACATGGATATTCTCCAGGACAGACCATATGCCAAACCATAAAACAAGCTTCAATAAACCTCAGCCGATTGAAATTGTCACTTGGGTGGGTCTAAGAGGTACCTGAGGCTGAAATGAAGAATTTATTCCACCTTTTTGAAATAAATTTGCAGGTTTGATGACTTCCCTTGTGGAAGAAGTATTTTCAGGACCTACTAGTAAGAGACAAGAGAAGGTTTTATTAGACAGAGGAACAGGGCCCACTCAAGCATTCAAGATCAAAGTGTGGGTGCTCAGAGAAATGAGACACTACAGTGGGGAACTGGGAACCTTACATGTTTATGTAGTGGAAATCTGAGGAAATGGAGCCCACAAGATAGTCTTAGTCTTGTTTGGTGAGTGAGAGAGGCTGGCTCACCCATAGTGAGTGAACGGTTCATTCATATGGAAAATCCTGAAAGGTAGTCATGTCATGGCTGAAAGGGGACCAACTGCAGGTGAAAGGGAATAGGCAAACCTTCTGTAGGTGAAAAGGAGTTATCCAAGTTTACTATGTTCTGGAAGAAGAGAAAGAAAAGAAAGCTGGGCTTTTGTCTGAAAGTTTTTCTTAAAAGCACAAATTTTAAAATCTCTATTTCCTTATCTCCTTTCTACCTAGTTTTTGTTTCTTTTATCCTACCTCAAAATTATACCAAGTATATTTTCTGGCCAAAATGGTATGATATGGAACTCAATGATGGGAGAATTTGAGAAATTCACAAATATGTGGGAATGAAATAATATCTATCTAAATAATCAATGGTTCAAAAGAGAAATCACGTCAGAATTTGTAGGACACTTTGAAATAAGTGAAAATGGATTCACAACATGCCAAAACTTATAGAATACAGCAAAAGCAGTATTAGAGGGCCTTGTTCTGGGGTCTACCACCTAGAGGCAGAAAGAGAATAGAAAGAGAAAGACCTCTGGGCTCCACTTGGAAGATTCAAAAATCCCAAGCCAGACATGCATGCTAGACCTGCAGGTGTGATCTATAATGACCTTTCTTCGCTTGACACTCTTTAGAGGTTCATACCTGTGGACTGCATCTCATGGGTCCACTTATAGCAAGGTGAATGACGGGAAGGACAGACCCCATAGATACAACTGATATGACTCAGGACCCTGTCAGTCACATCCATCACCAGTCATGCTCTGGAAGACCCAGTAGGAAGCACCTTAGGCCGTGTGCACTTTTCAAATCCCTAAACCAACCCATTGTGCCTGTGCAAATTTCCTTTCCACCAGCATAAGCCTGTTCACACTGCTTGTACATTTGCCCTTTAAACTTCTGCAGCAGGATTGTCACAAGTTTGATGGGTTACACAGTTAAGTTTGAACTGAACTGCATGGTTAGAGCCCGTCTCAAAAAAACAAGTTTCATTAAACTTTGTTGCTTTTTCCCTGCTGTTATAAACCACGCCCAGTTCTCCATTTGATGCACACAAGAGCCCAGAAACCTGTCTGCCAGGGCCCATCACTCATGTTAACAAAACTGCTTCATTCTATTTGATGGCTCACGATATTTTATTGCATGAGTAAACTAGTCAGTGATTGAATGAACCAGTCTACTGATGATGTGTATGTGTGTGTGTGTGAATTTCTCAAATCTTTCATTATATATATGATATGATATATATGATGAAGGAATTTGAGAAATTCACAAATATGTGAATATATATTTATAAGGAATATAATTCCTTTTTTTTCTTCCTGGAAGTAGAATTTGGGTCAAATAACATGAACATTAAAAAATTTAGAGCTATTGCAAATTGTAATACAAAGAGGTTGTATTAATTTACACTTACACTAATAAAATATGAGAGTATATGTTTCCCTGTAATCCTAGCAGTAGAGTATTATTAAAATTTTTGATCTTTTCCTATCTGGTAAGTGAAAAGAGGCATCTTAACAACAAAAACTTTAAGGTACCTGGTGATCAATGTCACAAAATTTATGGGAAACATTATAAACTTTACTGAAGGAATTGAAGCAAATGTGAAGAGTAGACATGCCTCCACCTGCCTGCTGCTGCCCTAGGAAGCTGCTTCCTGCAGGCAGCCAGCAGGAGCAGGGACACACATCCAGGTGTGTCTGGAGGCCCTTAGTTCCTTCAAGCAAGCATCACCCACCAGCAGAATTAGACAAACACACCCCTGTGTGCCTGCCACCATCATGGATGTCCCAGTGTAGACACACAGGCTGAGAGAAGCAGCTCCACCACTACACAACCCTGGCCATTGGGGAAGCCTCAGGGTAGCTGTACAGGTCTGGAGAAGCCCACCCCATGCCCTGCTACCTCCCTGGGAACTTAGGGTCAGAGAACATCAGGTGCCTGCCCCATTCCACTACACAGCAGAGGGGCAACCAACATGGGAAATGCCTTGGACCCCACAGCCAGATTGTTGGGAGGAACTCAGGAAAATGTCAAGATGAAGGAGCAAAAGGCAATCTCAGACCTCTAGCCCACACAGAACCAAGTCTAGGAGATACAGTTATAAAAGAAAATGGAAGTCACACACCTGAAGTCTCTGAGAGGACAGCAACTGAAGTAAAGAAACAACTTCATGAGGCTGTGAAATTAATCAAATCAGAAATAATGTCTCAGGTAAAAGAAGAGATCAGAAACATAATGAAAGAATTGCTCAGCATATCTAAAGAAGACATAGATAAAAAATAAGAGGAGCATAGGAAAGTGATGGAAACCTTCAATGAGTAATATAGAAAGGTATTACAATGCATGAAACAGATTCAAAGAGAGATCCAGGAAATTAAAAAGTCAATCAAAAGCTGGCAAAATCACTCGAAAGAGACTGAAGATAGACCTTGAACATAGGTTGCAGCTAGCCAATGTGAAAGATTTCTTAAAAATAACAATGAATCAGGAAATAATTTAATGGCTGCAAGATGATGCAAAGAAGCATAATTTAAGAGTGATAGCTATCAATGAAGAAGCAGGGCTCAACACAAATGAAATTAAAAGGCTATTTACAGGAGTAATAGCAGAAAACTTCCCAAACATGGGAAAAGGATCTGGCATACAGATAAGTGAGGCATAAAGGAATCCAACTAGCCATAACCAAAGTAAATCTACAATCAGACATATAATAATCAAGATCCTAGAAATTTAACACAAGAATAGAATATTAAAAGCTATTAGAGAAAAGAAACAGATCACCTATAAAGGAAACCCAATCAGAATCATGGCACACTTGTCAACACAAACCATTAAATCAAGAAGAGTTTGGAATGAAGTGTTTCAAATCCTGAAAGAGGTAATTGAATGAAGGGGAAAAGTGGAAGGCCAACAACAGGAGGGTAGCATGGCAGAGACAAAGCAATGTATGCTGGTTGTAACCATTAATGTAGATGGCCTTGGTTCAGCAATAAAAACAAACACAGGGAGAGTGTGTGTTTCAATATGCAGAGTAAAAGAAACTCATTTAACTGGAAAGGAAATTCATAGACTGAAAACCAAAGGAGAGAAAACAATTGTTGCATGTGACAGGAGACCAGAAAAAAAGCAAGGGTAACTTGCCCATCAACCACAGAATGGATAAGAAAGATAATGGTATTTTCATACAATGGAAAGCTACCCAGCTATAAAGTAGAATAATCTTAAGGCTCTTGTAGGTAAATGAATGTAACTGGAGATCACGTTCATAGGATAAACAGTTTGAACTCATATGGGTGAACCTAGCATAAACAACAGAAGAAGATAATGGGATCCAAAAAGCATAGTAGGCCATGCCCAGGGACCTCCAAGCAGCTAGCAGGGGCCTAAATTCAGTCCCAGGCCTGGAATGTGCGTGAGTTGAATCCCAGCACACAGGGGAAGCTTTGGAACATCGCTCCCAGCCAGTAAGACCACGCCCAGTGTCCCAAATCACTGGAGGACACATGGGAAGTCCCTGTGGGCCTAACTGGACCATGCCCAGCAACCTCCAAATGGCTAGCAGTTGCCTGCAGTCTGCCCCAGGAGCCAAAAGTAGACCAGGTGATTCCTAGCATATGGAGGAAGCTTTGGAACATCGCTCAAAACCCAGAAATATAAGAAAATGACAAAACAAAAGAGCAAGATGCAATCTCAAACTTCCAGCCCAACTCAAGCAAGCCTAGAAGACATGGGCACAGAAAAAAAATGTAAGCCATACACCTGAAATTCCTGAAATGATAACAACTGAAGTAAAGAAACAACTCTGGAAAGGTATAAAAGAACTCAGATTAGAAATAATCTCCCAGGTAAAAGAAGAAATGATAAATGTAATGAAAGAAATATTGAACACATCTAAAGAAGACATAGTTAAAAAAATAGAGGAATGCAAAAAGCTGGAAACCCTGAATGAACAATATAAGAAACAAACAAGCAGATTCAAAGAGATATGCAGGAAATCAAAAATTCCATCGAAAGTTGGTAAAACTGCCTCAACGAAAGTGAAGATAGAATTTCAGACCTCAAAGACAAGGTTGCAGCTAGTGAATAGGAAGGGAAAGATCTTTTAAAAATAACAAGCAATCAGGAAATAACAATTCAACAGCTGCCAGATGATGCAAAGAAAAATAACATAAGACTGAGAGGTATAAATGAAAAAGAAGGTGACAACAAAAGCACAATAGATATTGTAAAAGTGATAGAGGACAAAACAGCCGGGAGTGGAAGGTAGTTGCTACTGTTAATTTCTTATTGTCTTGTCTTGAATTTTTGTATTGTTTTCACAATTTTGTTAAGTTTGGCTTTGTTCTGTCTTGTTTTGTTAGATTTTATTGTGTCTGATGGGATGGGCAGCTATTTTTGAACATAATGAAATGTATTATGGTAATCATGGTTGGTTTCCCATTATCTTGTTTTGAAGTCTTATAATGCTTTCATTCATTTGTTTAATTAGTTTTATTCTGTTTTGTTTTGTATGATTTTATTACGTGTGATGATATGAATAACTATTTTGAAGAAAACAAAACATTATGATAGCCATTGCTGATTTCCTATCATCTTGTTTTGAAATCCTATAATGCTTTCATTCTTTTGTTTTTATTGGTTTTATTCCGTTGTGTTTTATTTGATTTTATTATGTGTGATGGTATGGACAACTGTTTTGAGGAAAATGAGACATTATAGTAACCACTGTTTATTTCCTATTATATGGATTGTAAAGGCCTGCAATGCTTTCATTCTTTTGATTGGTTTTATACTATTTTGTTATGTTTGATGTTATAGTGTGTGAAGGTATAGACAATTGTTTCAGAGAAAACAACAGACATTATGGTAGCCTCTGTTGATTTTCTGTTGTCTTGTTTTGAAATCCTGTGTTGCTTGCATTGTTCTGTTCTGATTTGGCTTGTTCTGTTTTGTTTTATTCTCTTTAAAATAAAAAATAAAGCAAATGTGGAGAGAGAGAGATATGATGTTAGGGCCCAGAGGCCTTAATTGTCCTGTGATGTTGTGATGCTCTAAGACAAAATTATATCAGCATAAAATCACCACCCTCTGAGTCATTTGAACTGATCCTCATCAACATAAGATCCACATCAGCTTAAGATCACCACTGCCCTTTAAGTCATCCAATACTCCCTCTGATTATTGTGTGTGCCCAATAAATAATGGCTAACTTTGAGTGTCATTGCCTCTGCCCATCCTGAGGCATTGACCTCCCAGCCATGCTTTTATGAATTACTAAATTTGTTTCTGTATTTTCTACATCCTTCACCATACACTTCATACAGGCAGTTGGGAATCTTGGTCAGGTCCCCAAAGTAGGTCCTGGTGGGAAAGACAATATCACAAAAATGTCAGTTCTCCTCAAGTTCATCTGGAAAATCACTGTAGTTACATTTAAAATCCTAATTCAACTTTCTTTGGACCAAGGCATGATATCCTACAATTCCTTCAGAAGTGTAGAGGACTAAGAATAGGTAAGATAAACAGAGGAAAAAAGAGGGAAGTCTTTATTACCAGATGGCTAGTATGTTAGTCAGCTTCCTGTTATTATAACAAATAGTTAAGATAATCAACCCATAAAGAGAAAAAAATCACTTGAGCTTATAGCGTCATGAGCAATTGGCTCTGTAGTTGGCAGCATATCAAGGCAGGGAAAAGTGGCAGAGAAAAGTTGCTCACCTACTGGCCAGGGTGTGAAAAAGAGAAAAAGGAAGTCCCTTCAAGGGTCCCTTCAAGAGCATTGCTCCAGTAACCTAAATCCTCACACTAGGCTTTACCTCTTAAAGCATCTACCACTTTCCAATAGTGCCAAGCTATGGCCCAAACTTTTAACACACAGATCTTTAGGGAACATTTAAGAGGCCAACTAGCATCTAGATTCACAAAGTAGTGAGAACATCTTTAAGATCCAATATTTAAGATCCAAGCTAGCATCTAGATTCATAAAACAGAGATAATTATTTTTTTATTTAAAGAAAGAAAAAAACAAAATAGAAAAAAGTAGAGTAATACAGAATTTAAAAAAATTAACACTAAGAAATTGCTAGTTAATACATTACATTGTCATCTTAGAAATGGTTGTTCAAGTTACAAAATCGAAGCATAAAAAGTGGATAGACACTCAAACATTGACAGTGCAAACCATTCCGTTCAATGATCCAACAAAAATTTAGTAATTTGGTCATCTATTTTACACATTTATACATATGATATATCCTTTAGAGCACTTTCATTCCCTTTCATTTTTACAATATCTATTATACATTTTGGATCTTATTACTCTTTCAATTTTTATTATTTTTTACACTAGAGAGACAATGTGATATTTACTAATGTGAGTCTTTTTTATTTCACTTATGAGGATGGTCTCAAGTTGTCTCCATTTACTTATAAATGCCTCAAGATCATCCTTTTTATAGCTGAGTAATATTCCATTGTAAAAAAATACCACATCTTTTTCATCCACTCTGCAGTTGATGGGATTTTAGCAAAATTTATGTATTACAGGGCTGGGAATTTAGCTCAGTGGCATAAGCACCTGCCTTGCAAGTGCGCAGTTGTGAGTTCCGTCCCTGGTACCAAAAAAAAAAAAAAAGATTTATCTATTACAAATTGTGCTGCTGTGAACATGGATGCACATGTATCACTGTAACATGACCTTTTCAATTTTTCTGGGAAAATACCCAGGAGACAAATAGCTGGATTGAATGGAACTTCTAATCCTAGTTTGTTGAGGAATCTCCATATTGATTTCCATAGTAGCTGCACCAGTCTACACTCCCATCAGCAGTGAAGCAGTGTTCCTTTTTCCTTGCAGCCTCGCCAACATTTGTTATCATTTGATTTCTTGATGGTAGCCATTCTTTCTGGGGTGAGATGAAATCTCAGCATTGTTTTAATTTACATTTTTTGAATGACCAGTGATGGTGAGCATTTCTTCATGTATTTATTTGCCATTTGTACATCTTCATCTGAGACATGTGTGTTCATCTCAGATGCTCATTTTTAGAGAGGGTCTTTGAACTTGGGGGCGCTGATGTTTTTCAATTCTTTATAGGTTCTGGATATAACTCCTTTGTCTGAGGGATTGTTGGCTAAAATTCTTTCTCATTCTGTGAGTTTTCTTTTCACTTTGTTGGTGATTTCTTTTCAAGTGCAAAAACTTTTTAGTAATATGAGATCCAAGTTGTTGATTCTTTGAAGTATTTCCTTTGTGGCTTGCATTTTGTTCATGAATTCTCTGCCTACCCCTATGTTTCCAAGATTTCTACCTACCTTGTCTTCCAGTAGATTTAGTGTTTCTGTTTTAATATTTAGGTGCTTGATCTCTCTTTTTTTACAATAACTATAATCAATTCTTGTAAACTGTTTAGAAGTTCTACACATGTATAAGTCTCTACATGTATACCGTAGCCTTTCTGTATTAGAGGGAAAAACAAATCAAAACAAGTCAACAATACAAATTCCTAAAGAAACATGAAATGAAAAGGATATATAAAACCACAATACTAGGTGATCTATGGTAGTTACTATGATGTCTCTTCTTGTTTTCAATAAAATTTTCTATATCATCAGGCATAATATAATTAAACATAGCAGTACATAGCACTATTAATAAAATTCAAACATTGGAGACATTATAGGACTTCAAAGGCAGTTAATAATCAAACCAGAATGGGTATCCTATTGAATCTTGTCATCTTCAGAATAGTTGGCTCTACTCTCACACTTGATACTATCTTTTTTACTTTTTTTTTTTAATCGGAACCAGGGATTGCACTCACAATGGCCTGCTTGCAAGGCAAGCGCTTATGCCACTAAGCTAAACCCCCAGCCCCTAGACTTGATACTATCAAACATACCAGATTTGAATAAAATCAGTCAAGACAAAATAGCAATATAGCCAATCTTCTATGTCTCATCTCTGCTATGCTATTTTTCTGTCATTGTTGTTTGCTTTTCTCCTTCATTCTACTGTCTGCCCATTTCATTAAGGTCTTTCTGCCATTGTTCCTGGAATCCTGGTGATTTTCTTCTCTCTAGAATGTTCTTCAGTATTCTTTGCAGGGTTAGATTGGTGGCCACAAACTCCCCCAGTTCCTCTTTGTCATGGAAATATCTTGTCTCTCCATTAATTTTGAGAGACAGTTTTTCAGGGTACATCAATCTGGGTTGGAGGTTATTTTCTTTCAGGGCTTGGAATATTTCTCTCCAAGCTCTTCTTGATTTGATAGTTTGCATCAAGAAGTCTGCTGTGATTTTGATGAGTTTTCCTTTATAGATAATCTGTTTCTTTTCTCTGACTGCTTTTAATATTCTGTTCTAGTGATGGATTTCTGGGATCCTGATTATTATATGTCTGGGTGTAGATCTGTTTTGGTTGTAGCTGGCTTGAGTTCTGTGTGCCTCATATATCTGAACATCACTTCCTATGCTTGGGAAGTTTTCCTTAATTATTTCTGTGAATAGCCTTTTTATTTCATTTGTATTTGTTGCTGCATCTTCATTCACATTTTTTATTCTAAGGTTATAAATCCTCTTGTCGTCTTCTAGCCTTTGCATCATTACTTCCTGGTTCTTCATTATTTTTAAAAGATCCTTCCTTTCATGATCATACATTGCAAATCTATCTTCAAGTTTTGAAAGTTTGTCTTTAGTTTCTTTTAAGAAGTTTTGCCAGCTTTCAATGGAGTTTTTAATTTCCTGATATTCTCTTTGGATCTGTTTCATGTATTCTAGATTTTGTTTACATTCTTCATCAAAGACTTCTCTCCTTTCTCTGGGTTCCTCCATTCTTCCATTTGTGTCTTCTTGAGGAGTATCCAGAATTTCTTTTATTAGTCTTCTTACATCTTGCTTCATCTGAGTTAGAATTTCAGATTTAAATTTGTCGATGAGGTCTTTATTTCCGATGAGGCCATGTCTGATATTGCATGTTTGCTGCCCTCAATCTCCTCTGTATTTACCTCTCCTGGACTTATTTTCCCTGGGTTGGTAGTAGGAGGCCTTTTGTTGTTTCTCTGTCTTGTCATGTTTCTGGTTTCTTTCAGACAGGTGAATGGTTGGAGGTCTCAGGGCCTTTTTGTATGCTTACAGTTCCTCTGCAGTGTACTGGCTAGGGAAGTGCTGCCCTCTCCAGTTTGCTGTTGATCTGTGAGGTACACGTGGGGGGCAATGTGGGCCAGGCCCTCTCCTCTAAGCCAGTCAGCCAGTGAGTGTCTTCAGCAAATTAGTCTGTGCCCTGCAGATATCACAGGTTCAAGACAGCCTTGTCCCTGGCTTTTGGGTCCCAACCAGGGGCATGGCCAAGCCCAAGCAGATCCCACCAATTCCCTTTGCACCAGGAGCTGCTGACTGATGCAGCCTCAGTTGTGAATTCAAGCCTGTCCTGCCCAAATCCAATATGTTGTCTAGCCAGTCACCCTGCTCTGTGGAATCCAGTTCCCAGCACTCACCAAAGTCCATGCAGCTCAGTTCACCATTTCCACTTCCTGTGGTAGCACCTCCTTCCACTGAGGGTCTCAAGCTCACCAACCCCTGCGCTCAGCAGGGATGTGACCTCAGCTCCATCATGAGTTGACTCTTAGATGTGCCCAGTACAGTGACAGGAGTGTGCCCAGCTCCAGCCCTCTGTCCATACTTCTTCTTTTTTTGTTTTTATTTTTTTCTTTTTCCTAAGTTTCTTCCTGGGTGATGAGAATCCCTCTCCTTTTATCTGGTCTTCTCCATGGTGTTAGATTCTAGCATCTGAGTTGTTTTCCTCAGAGAGGCTCTCTATCGTGCTACTTATCAATTGGCCATCTTGGATGCCTCTGAATTGTAGGTATTGTTTTATTCTTCAATTTCACCTGTAACCCACTGGTTGTTCAGAAGTTTGTGATTTAATTTCCATGTATTTATGCAGGTTTTGCAAATTCATTTGCCATTAATTTCCAATTTCAGTGTGCTCTGGTCAGGTATTATGTATAGGATAATTTAAATCCCTTTGCATTTACTTAAGAATGTTTTATGATTAATATATGGTCTATTTTAGAGAATGTCCCATGTACAGCTGAGAAGAATGTATATTCTGATGTGGCTGGGTGGAACACTCTGTAAACATCTACTAAGTCCATTTGCTTACAGGTATGATTCAGTTCTGTTATTTCTTTGTTGACTGTTTGTCTTTTTGATCTATCTCTTTGACAGTGGGGTATTAAGGTCCCCTATTACAATTATGTTCTTGTGTATTTGGTTTTTCATGTCCATTAGCATTTGTCTTATACAGTTGGGTGTTCCTGTATTTGGTGCATATATATTTATAATTGTTAGTTCTTCTTGAAGTTTTCCACCAACAAGTATGTAGTATCTCTTTTAATCATTTTAGGTTTGAAGTTCACTTTATCTGCAAACAGCATAGCTACCCCTGCCTCTTCTGGGTTCCTGTTGTGTGGAATACTGTTTTTCATTCTTTGACTTTTAATCTATTGGTTTTCCTTTGAGTCAGATGTGTTTCTTGTATACAACATATTGTGGGATCCTGTTTCTTGATCCATTCTGTCAACCTGTTTCTTTTGAAAGGTGAATTGAGACCATTTACATTTATGAATATAACTGATAAATACTGGCTCAACTATATCATGTTATATTCATGTTGTTTGTTTTCTGCTTTTCTCCCATGTTTAATTTCTTGTCCAAGCTGGTGGTTTCTTTCTGTTGTTGTTCTGGAGATTGTGATCATTTTTATCTCTATCTAGTATGTCTTTTAGTACTCTTTCTAGGGTTGGTTTGGTGGACATGAATTTCTTCAGTTGTTCTTTGTCATGGAAATATCTTGTTTCTCCATTAAATTTGAAAGACAGTTGTGCTGGGTACATCAATCTTGGATGAAAGTTGTTTTCTTTTAGGACTTGAAATACTTCACTTCAAGCTCGCCTTAACTTGAAGGTTTGTGCTGAAAAGTCTGCCATGATTCTAATTGGCTTTTCTTGGTAGGTGAGTTGTGTCTTTTCTCTAACAGATTTTAGTATTCTGTTTATATGCTGTATGTCTGGGATCTTAATTATTTTATGTCTGGGTGTAGATTTATGTTGGTTGTGATTTTTTGGCATTCTATGTGCCTCACTTATTAGTATATCACATTTTCCCCCATGTTTGGTAAATTATCTGCTATTACTTTTGTGAATAGTTTAGTTCTGTCATTTGTAGTGACTCCTGCATCTTCACTGATGCCTATTAGTCTTATATTGTTTCTCTTGGCATCATCTTGAAGCTGCTGCATTGTCATTTCATGCTGTTTTCTTGTTTTTAAAAGTTCTACTCTTTCATAATCACTATCTGTGATCCTGTCCTCAAAGTCTGAAATTCTATCCTCAGCTTCATTTAAACGGTTTTGCCAGCTTTCAATATAATTTTTTGTTTCTTTGATATCTCTTTGAACTTGTTTCATGAATTTTGCTAAAATAGAGACAATTAAAATAGTGTGGTATTGGCACATAGGTGAACTACAAATCTGTGGAATAAAATAAATGCAGATTGACTGAAAAAATTAAAAATCTGACAATAACAGTCAAAGCAATGAGGGAAAGAGACTGCTTACTTAGTGTCATTAGGAGTGTAAATTGGTACCCTTGGTAAACAGTATTACCACTGAGGATGACATTCTCTGTGACCCAAAATTTCTACTTTGGGAGGAGACTTTTGTACATGTTCACAAGGACACACAATGCAAAGATGTTCCTGAAGAACTTTAGGAGCAAAAAGTGGGAAACAAGCCAAACACACATACAAGTTTATATAATAAATCTTATGTAAGCAGTGAGAATGAATAAAATAAATATATGTGAATCAACACAAATCTAAAACATACTGAGTGAAAAAGTAAGTTGTGAAAGGTACCATGATGTCATTCATGTAAATTTTTTAAAATAATAAAAATGATGCTTCATATTTATTTTTATTTTAAAGAGAATATAACAAAACAATACAATTAAACAAAACAAAACAAGGGGAATGATAATGGATTTCAAAAACAAGACAGTAGGAAATCAATCATAGTTACTGTTATGCACATTGTTATACTCTAAAGATCCTCAGACCACCAGACACAGGCATAGAGAGTCAATTAAACAGCACAAGCACTAAGTTGTTTCTTTTCTTCAGTTGCCATCATCTCAGAAATTTCAGGTGTGTGGTTTATAATTTCCTCTATGTCTATGTCTCCTGGATTTGTTCTGGGTGAGAAATAGTCATACAAAATTAAACAATATAAGCACTAAGTCGTCTCTTTACTTCAGTTGCTATCATTTCAGAAATTTCAGGTCTATGTCTTCTGGACTTGCTCTGGGCAGGCTGGAGGTCTGAGACTGCACCCTGCTCCTTCATCTTAACATTTTCCTGTGTTCCTCCAAATCAGCTGGTTGCTGAATCCTCGTGTTTTCTACACTGGTTGCCCATCCTGAAGTGCATGGAATTGGGTGAGGCACCTTGGTTCCTCTGACCTGAGGTTCCCATGGAGGCAGAGAGGTGCAGGACAGCTTCTCATTGATGTTTCCCTAATGGTGTGGCTTCTTCTCCTCTGGGCTGCAATGGCGGGCTCACCAGGGAGCATGGCCTCCCTATCTTTGGGCCTGCAGAGGCAGGCTCACCAAGGGACAAGTTGTTTCTTTCTAATTAATTGACCATTATATTTCTAAAGTATTCAAATGGCCATAGAAAGATACTATCTTTGGCTCCTGCTTGAAACCAACAGCTTCAGAAAACTGCCAGCCTTGATTCAGGGCCATAATGCTTCATATTAAATGTATAAGGTAACACATTAAAAAATCATTGAAAACTCCTTCAGGAAATTATTATTTCTGGTAATGGAAGGAATAAGGAACTAGAATGCAGAAAGGAGGCTTTCACTGTGTCAGTAACTTCAAAATATTAAACAGAAGATCAGATGCAAATATGGCAAAACACCAAATTTTAAAACCTTGCAATGTAAATACATTGCTGTCTGGTATTTTTAGTATATTTGAGATATTTTATAATTAAAAGAAAGCTAATAGTATCTAACTTAGATTTTACTATTCCTTTCTGTAGCATCCCAGCATTTATTCAGGGTATGATTAGCACAGTCTTAGAAGTGGCTGCTGTGGTTTGAATGTTCATTATTTGTAAATTTAATTGCCACATGTGTTGGAAGGTGGAATGTTTAAGAAGGGTTTAGGTCATAAACCCTTCATTTTCCCTCTTGAATGAGCTAATGTTTTTGTTGCAGGAGTCAATTTATTATGTGGGAGTGGTTCCCCCATCTCTCTGCTTTTCCTCCATGGGATGCCTTCTGCCATACAGCAAGAAGACTCTCATCAGATACTAGAAACTTGATATTGGGTTTCCCATGCTCCAGAACAGTGAACCATACATTTCTTATCATTATAAATTATCCAGTCTTTGTGGTACTCTGTCACTAAAAGATGGACTATGACAGGGTCAGAGAAGTCTGTTGAGAAAGGCAAACCCATCCCTTTTTTTTTCCTACACTTTATTGTCTAACTGAAACAGAAGCTATGAAATTTTAGTGTGATATTTAGGACACTATTTCTGATACTTAGGATTCTTTTATTGTTTTAAGAATAGCAAAGTGCCTATGTGTATAAGATGGTAAAAATGGAAGACAGATCTGGGAAAAAAGGAATCCTCTTAACCTTTCTCTCGATTCTTGGGATGAAACTCCCTTAAAATTGTGTAGACTTTTTTAAAAAAAGTTGAACTCATAAAAAGGGATTGCAGCAATGATTGCTAGGGGCTGGATGTAGGAGAAACAGGGAGATATTGGTCAAAATACATGAACTTTCAGTTATAGGATGAATAAGTTCTAGAAATTTAATGTACAACATGGTGACCATGGTTAATAATACTTTCTACATATTTGAAATTTGATGAGAGCAAGTTTTAACTGTTCTTACTCTACCAGTACAGACACTATGGGTATTGATAGATTTGCTCATTAATTTGACCGTAGTGACAATTACACAGTAACATGTACATCAAATCATCGCATTGTAGCTTTTTTTTTTCTTTTTTCTGGTACCGGGATTGAACTTGCCAGGCAGGCACTTATGCCACTGAGCTAACCCCTGGCCCTTGCATTGCAACTTTGAATTTATAGTTTTATTTGTCAGTTAATGTGTTTGTATGTAGCAGGTAGAAGCAACTACCAACCAATCTCTAAGGCCTGGAAAAGAAAGCCAGGAAGTATTAGAAGCCATCTGACACTGTATGTAGGACACTTGGTCCCTCATCCAGCTTCCTCTTTTGTGTCATCCAAGGGTCACAAGCATCCATAAATCTAAGGTTCTGAATTACCTGCCCTAGAGCTCCTGACTGATTTTATATTTTCCTCTCTGGGTCTCATGTTGGGTGGTATCTACTCCATCTTCAACTAGTCTTTTCTTCTCTAATGTCTTATCTATTAATTACACCACCCAGTTTATTTGTCCTGTTAGACTTTCTAATTTTATATCTAGAAATTCCATTTGGATCTTTTTTCTATATTTTCCATATTTCTAGTCAATAACCATTCCCTACTTCTCCAAACATATGGAATATGGTTGTAATAATCATTTCAGTGTCTTTACCTACCTATTCTATCTCATGCCATTTCTTGTTAATTTTTCTCCTAGTCATGGTTCATATCAAATTATTCTTTTGCATGCCTCATTATTTTAGATTGATGCCAGATATTGTTAACTTTACCTTGTTGAATGTTGGATATTTTGCTTTTATAAATATTATTGAGTTTTGTTCTAGGATAATTACTTGGAAGCAGTTTGACTATTTGACTATTTTAGCAGTGTTTAATTGAAGGTCAAATTTTCCCTGCTATGAAGCAAGGCCCTTTTGAGTATTTGATGCACTATGAATGGTAGGGTTTTCTACTCTGCTGGCAGAAACACTAACTATTCCCACCCCTGTGTATGCTCTGAGTGATTGCCTTTGAGTATTGTTCCACTAGTGGATCTTTTCCCAGCACACACAAGAATCTGTTTCTTCATGTGCATATTCTGATTGGAACTGATATGTAGACTCTGAAAATCTCTGAAACTCTCTCTCTGCACAGTTCCTGAGTCTCCAGTACCCTGCCCTGTGAACTATAGCCACCTCAGCCTCCTAGACCTGCACTTCCACTTCCTCAACTCAGGGCAACCACCAGGTTCCACGTGGATTCCTCCTTCCTTTTTTGCACATGGTCAGTGTCTCCAGGAAACACACTGAGGAAATTACAGGACTCGTTTGACTTGTTTCTCCTCATTTAGGGATCACTACTCTTGCTACATGATGGCCAATGCCCCAAAATCACTATTGTACTCCTTTCCATACAGGCTGGTAATTTCAAGTCCAGCCTGGCTTTCTATTGCAGTGGCAGAGGATATGAGCAGGGTGCCAGACAGCACTAGCTACAGATAGGAAAATCAGGACTTGTAAGCTTGGATGCCTTCAGAACCCAGGCAGGTAACACTAGCAAGAGAAGCAGGTGGGGTGGGGCTGCACAAACCGGAGCATTCTTATCCCTGTTTAACTGGGACAGCTGCTACTCAGCTTCAGCCAACTTTTGCCATGCAGGGAAGAGGTCTGTTCTTGCCAAATCTTCTGATTTTCCAAGAAAAGTAGGAAAATTTAGATTTTTTAGAATGTGAAATACCCACTTTGTAAAAGTTGGCAATAAATTAGAAAAAAATGTTAAAACACAGTTAAGACCAAACAAAATATGTTGGCAACCCCACTCTAACCCATGGGCCATCAATTTTGCAATTTCTCTGACAAGAGATGCACAAAACCCCACCTGTTGGGTGTGAGACCAAAGACATGCACCTTCCCATGTGCACAGCAAGGCATCCTGGGGACGTCAATAGATGCCCAAGATACTGGCTCTGAAATCATATGGAAAGGTACCTGTGACTGCCTGCTGATCTTCCCTCTCTGCCCAAGGGCTCATGAGATGTCCAAGGATCACCATTCTTCATGAGTATGCTCTCCAGTAATTTCTTTTCACTGTTTTAGCATTTTCACTCTTATGAGAAATTAGCTGGGGCAACTGGGCTGTTCATCTGACATCTGCTAGTCTGCACAGCCGGTTAGCCCACTCCAAACTGAGAACAGGGCTGCCTACCCAGGCGCCCACCTGCACATACAGTCGAGGTTGTCAGAAGGAGCTTGCAAGTCAAGTGACAGTGTTTACAGAAGCAGAGTCTGGAGAACTGGCCACCATCTGCCATTTTCTGCAACACACAAGAAGAAGACACCAATGGTTGGGCTCTCGGAGGGCAGCAGAGTACTGGCGTCAGTCAATGCTCAGAGTTCATCCAAAGAAGCAGAATCAGAGATAGATAGACAGACAGATACACAGAGAAATATATGTCATGTACCACTTAATAAAGGAGGAGGCATCCTGAGAGACATACCATTAGGGTGTTTCATCATTATGTGAATGTCATAGAGTAATGCTATACAACTAGGCCAGCTACAATGTCACCAGGTGATATAATCTTATGGAAACACCATCGTGCTTGCCATCTACCATTGAATGAAATGCAATTTTTTTTAAAAGGAACTTGTTATAAGAGATGATCTTGCACTATTGTGGGAGCTGGTTAAACAGACTTTTAGGTTGCTGTCTTCATACATAAGGATGGGCCTGAAGTCCACAGGAAAATTAGCTTGGAAGGAAAGAAGAATGAAGAGTAGAGATCACAAAGCTAGAACCCACAAGAACAAGGTGGAGTCCTATAAAGATGAACTGAAACCCATGTTGGTTCCTATTGCCTTTGACACAGGGAGTATGGGCATCCTGGAAAAGCTGAGGCCCTTTGTCATGGCGTTGAATACAAACACCCAGCCCCTACATAGGTGAGGGTCCGTGAGAAGATGGAGCAGCTACAAGAACAGCAACCACTTCCAGCCAGTGAGGTGAAACTCCAGTCTAGCCACATGTGTGGTCCACAGAATGGGTGTGGCTTCCCTCTGCCCTCCAGTTTTCCTGAGGACCTCTCTTATGTCTTGCTGCAGAGGCACTGGCAAAATTCTCTGTCTCTATTGGTGCCTGAAGTCTGGTTTTTCACTCTTCACCCAGAGAAGTACTATGGGATATGAAGGTTAAAGCTCAGGGTTCTCCGGTCATTCCTAGTGTTACCTTTTTTACTGGAAGATTGCAGCTGCCTCACCAGTTTGACAAGCCTGGTTGCCCACTTAAGGAGCCACCCAGCCATCTGCAGAGTTACCTGAAGCCAGGATTGCTAGTACTGATCTCAGCAGCTCAGTCCAGGGGTTCTACATGGTCTACATGGTCTAGAGCATCCATGCTGCTTTTCTTGTCTCACACCCAACAGGTGGGGTTTTGTGCATCTCTTGGAAACTAGAAAATGCATGTTGCATGATATTTAAAAACATATGATTGATACACAGCTCTAAACATGTGTGTACCTGGAAGAGGAGGCATGAGGTATTGTAAAAAATTCAAGATTTAATAAGACAATGAAGACATTGGTTCCCAGGATGAGTAGGCTGGGCTTCACTTCTTAAGTGTTCTTTATACTGTGTCCTCATTTGCAAGAGTGGACTGACTTAAAGGAAGTTTTTAAAAACCTTCTGTAATGGCCTCCAAAATATAAGATGTACAACGCTGAAGAAAACTCTTGTCAAGAGTAAACTACTCTTGTAAACTACTACTCTGCTCATAGGAGTGGAAGAGGCAAGCATAGGGCCTTTCCTGGCTTTAGAGAAGAGGCAGGGCTGGATTCCCATGTAGAGAACTCTTGTTGTATATAGGAATCTTCAATGAGGTTTCAGGTTCAAGTCTGTGTTTAGCAGTCTCCATATCCAAGGGGTGTGGAGCATAGAAAGCATTAAAAAGGTACCTTGAACGTGTTGAACATGTTGGAGGTAGAGCAGGATTTGGTGAGACTAGAATTGAAGTCTCTGCTTTTAATTCTGGTTTGGTCAGTGTGGTAAGGGGAACTGGGTCCTAACCCAAACTGTCACTTATTCTGTGAGTCACCATGGCCAAATCCTTTTTCATTCACAAAAGCAGTTGGATTAAATGTTTCTCCTGATAATGGCAACACTAAGATCCTATGATGGAAAGTGGACATACACTTCATGGCTGAACTGTAAATGTTCCTGATAATGTGGAGACTTTGCCTGAGTTTTTATACAGAACTTTGGAAGAGTCACACAGCTGGAGGAAAGCAAAGATACTGAGAACATACTACATTGCTACCCTGCTTTTTGCATAAGAGAGTTCTTGGAACAATTTACTTCCTGATATCTGTAGACATAACCCCATGGATAATCAAGTCATCAGGCACAGAAAGCATCATTTTAAGTGTTGAAGACCACACTGAATTCCCATTAGAAATGCCCAGGTTCTTGGCTCAAAATACTGATTTAAGTTTGAAATTGCATTTTCATATTGATTTTGAAAAGCCCTCTCATAACTTTGAATAAATTAATTAGAACAACTCACTGTAGCAACATTCCAACTCAGCAATGAAATTACTCACCTGGAGTGTGCTGTTGATCTTGTGAGCCTGTCACAATAATTGTGCCCTTGACTAGGGAGGATGGAGTACTATGAAAAGCAATTCTACTGCTTACTGCATCCATGTGGAGAGGCCAAGAGTCAGCTTCCATGAGAAGACTTGAAAAGCACCCCCAGACTGGGAGCATTAGTGCTTTTTCTACATGAATCAGAGAGAAAACCATACATCCTAGGGATATAGCTTTGTATCAAAAACTGGAAGGCTTGCAGCATGAGAAGTAGCATGTAGAGTCTGTCCAACATTTTTTGTTCTCTGCCTCTTCCTAGTAATAGGAATGACCAATGCATTATATTTGCTTATATATTATGCCCTTTTTCACTTCCAGAAGGATAGCTGGCAGCTTGTGAGTATAATCAATTCAAAAGGACAAAATAAACAGCTACAGAAATGGGTTAAAGGGAAAATGAACTCAGACAGTAAGTGGAAACCAAGCCAAGTTAACACACAAAGTGTATGTGGTAATCTGCACAATTACTATCTTTGCCACAGGTTGACTCCGAGCATCCTAGCAGAAAGTAAGGAAAATAAGACTTCAAATGGAAAGGCAATAGATCCTCCTAGTCATGGTTTGTGAAACCTGGAATTTTCAGTTTCATCTTTAAATGACAATAAACTGGAGAGAAACTGGAGAGAAAATGTCTAAATTGACCAGCAGGGGCAGTGCCAAATGTGGGTGACTATCAAGAAAATGGAATATGATTTTTAAAAGAGATTCTTAAAGTAGGATTTATGCCTTTGTATGAGTCTACCCACGCTTGCATGAAAGTAAGCTGCCGGAGGAGACCCTGGCTGGTGCCGTGACTTTCCTCATAACGCCGTTTTGGAGAAAGGGACTTATGACTGCCCGATGTTCTGGGCCCCAGAGAAGTGGGTTTTGGAATGAGTTGGAGCTTCGAACAACACCAAAACTCACTACTACCCCGACCACCACCCACAGCCTGGGGATTCTAATGTGTGGGATGTGGGGCTTCCAAGTGGGAATGCAGCTGTTCCGGTTACTGACCACAGAGAGAGCAGGCTGCCCTTCCAGTCTGTGGTTGTAATTGATGTAAGCTCCTGGGGACACTCAAGAAAGCACAGGGATAGTGAAGGGGTTGGTCTGCTGCCTGCATGTTGCTTCTTGGCCACATAGTCCTGGGGACATTTGCCCTCAGGTACGACTCGAACTCTTTCAGAATAGAGCTCCCCTACACAATTGTAGAAGGACAGCCATCTTGGTCTGCCAGGTTCACCAAATCATAGGGCTTTTGTGGCTAAAACTGGGAAAGTCCCAGGCAATTTAGAATGAAATGGTCATCATGTTAGAGGGGCTTTTTCTTGAGACAGGATCAGAGGGTATAAAGCAGTGATTTGACCAAGGCTGGGGACACTAGGAATTGGCTAAGAAGGACAGCAGAGGTATGGCTCTCCCTGGTCAGCTTGTAGTCCACCACTTGCAGAATTCTCCCCACAATGCTGCTCCTGCCTCCCCAGGACCTTTCTGTGTCTAGATGAGAGCAGGGACCCATCCAGCCTGGGGCCTCTGGAATTAGGGAAGAGATGAAACTTCTCCTAGCTTGAAGATCTGTACTGTTGGGCCCTTGAGACCATGACTCCCCTTCATATCAGGTCAGGCCCACTGACGTCTGCCTGGAGCATTTGCCCATGGAAACTGAGGCAGGGTTGGAGGGAGGCATTACAAATACTCAGATAACATAAGGCTCCACATGCAAACAGTGACCTGCCACCAAGGCCAGCTCCCTAGGCACATGTCTATGCAGTCACACAGATGTCATGCTCTGAAGGACCCATGTGGGGTTTCCCTCTGTTGTCACTCTCCTCAGTTGTGTTTTAAAAAGGACACACATTTTCATTTTACATGGACCCCCACAACTTGTGTATTCAGTCTTGCCTGCCACCTCAGCCCCCAGGCAAACTTCTCACCTTCACTCTATCCCAGAAAATTGGTTCCTGCTGCCTTTGCCAGGCTACCATTATGCAGAGAAAAAAAGACCATGAATTGGAGAGTTTTTACCTCAGGAATTTGCAGGCCTGGGCAATTCCCAGGTTTAGATTTGCAAACTCTTAAACAGATAACCAAGAAAATGTGGGTCCCAAATGTGCATTTTGAAAGAGGTTCCTATGGGGTTCTGTTGCAAAGGGAAGAGTAGGGTCAGTGTTTTAGAGCAGTAGTAGATTTTAAATCAAAGAAATTTTTAAAAGGGAAGAACCGAGAGGTAGTAGAAGCAGAAGTGGCCCAGGCTGGAGGCAGAACTTTGGGCCACTGCACGCAGGAGGCAATTCATTAACTTGGCCTTGTAGAGACCTTTCCATGGCATATGTTTCATTGCCTAGAATTAAACAGAATTTCCATTACAATTCCGGGAAGAAGGGTCTTTGAGACCTAGGCTTGCTTTCTGCCTGTCTTTAAGTCTTTGTCAACTTTAGCAGCCAGGCCAGGCTGCCAGGGAAGAACCCCCCATCAGCCCTGGAGTGTCACTCTCTGCCCAAAGTTCTGACTGCCTTCCCAGTGCCCAGCTTCTACTCCTTCTTCCTGCAGCACTCCGTGTTTACTTCTGACTTTGACTCTGTCTGAGCTGCTGTCCTTGACTGACTAGCACTCTTTTAAAGACCACAGAGAAAAGAATTACCTGCGCCCTCCAAGGCCAGGCTACTGGTTCATATAATGTCTCTCTGAAAATAAGAAAATGATGCCCCTAAGTGAATCTTATATGGCTAAAAGTACAGCAGCGCTTAGCTACAAGCATGGCTGGATTTAGTGCTCAGAGTCATGCCTTTCCACGCCAAACCTTAGACAGAAAGATCTGGTGACCAGCATCTCTCCTCCTAATGTTACAGACAGCTGAGTTAGTTAGTTAGTTAGTTAGTTAGGCAGTGAGACAGGGCTAGGTCCTTGAAGGAGCCAGTGTAGAAGCCCAGGTACCTTGCAACCGTGGGGGAGACAGACAACCCCTGCTGTGGGCCAGGCCTCAAGACAAAGGATCAAACAAATGTACCCATATCCCAGGGACTGATATTCTAAATAGTTCTCTAACATCAGGAGGAAGCCTGGAGTCACCATCCCATCCCCCTAGGGAAGAGTCACTCCTCTTTAAGCATGCCTGTTTTCTATGTGACTGGTTTCCCCATTTGTCCCCAATTTAATCAATTTTATCTAAACTATTAATCTTATTGGCTAACCATAGTTCTGTCCCACCTTATGCTCACCTGCCTTGTGAGTTCCCAGTTTTCCTCACCTTAAACCAGTCTCACCCCATGATTTTACTCTATAAAAGTCCCTGGAAAAGACAGAGTCCTTGGCAATTGCTCGGGACCCCTTCTGTCTCTCTCAGACAGAAGCTTTCTTTCTCTCAATAAATATATTCTGCTTTTAACCTCTGTTGTTCCTAAAATTCATTCTTTGATTTTAGAGAACATGAACTGATACTGGACATAGTAGGTAAGTTTCATTTCCCTATATCACTATCACAAGCAGCAGAATTTGATTGGCAGGATTTGCCTCCCCCTAACTTATCATCTGAAGCAAGAGTGAGCTGGTAAATGTTTAACAATGGGCTCTTACTGGGTGAAGTGGGACAGGGAAGGTCCTGAATTACAGCACTGGCCAATTTCTCTGATGTAAATCCTGTCACACTGTTACTGGGGCCTACTTCAAGCCACCAGAAGTATATCACTGATGGGGGTTTGGAAAGAGATGAATGACAGCATCTCACTTTATAGTATTTCCAGACATCACACATGTAACTAACCTTGGGATCATGTATAATAGTAAAATATTAGAAAATAATAAAGCACTGATGAATTTTGAGTATCTATTACTTGTGCTTTTAGTATAATTTAAATGTAACCTCATATAATTTAATTTTTAATAACAGGTGGGTTAAACATAATGACAGGCAGCAAAAGAACATGAAGCAATCCGCTCCCATGAACAGTGGCGGCCTGCTCAGCACAGCACTGATTGTGGAACTGGACTCAGTGATGACTAATGCAAGGATGAATTAACAGTATCTGCCAGGAAAGGGAATAAGGGAAGGTAAGTGGCACACATGCTGCATGGCACTTTTATTAGAACATAGTGATTTTTATAAAACACGTATTTGGGGTTTTTGTTGCAAATAGTTCGACATCCCTAGAGAGAAGGGCACATATCTTCCTGGGAAGGAGCTTCTATATCTTGCTCTCAGTTTTCAGTGTTTCTGAGATGGTGTCTGACTGTGAAAGTCCCAGGAAGAAGAGGAACCAAATGAGAAAATTCCCAATTTTTGTCCCAAGGTGCTAAAAATTAACAATACACAGTGTAAAAAAGGTCCCGTTACAGTGTAGGAGTGCATAGTTTATCACCTTCTTTTGCTTGAGCATAGGGAGTGTGTAAGGTCAGAATCACACAGTTTAAAAATCTCATACGGCTTTCCGTCCCGGCTTTCCCAATTCCTTCTTGGTTTTCCTGGTTGTATGTGCTAGTAGCTGAGCAGATCTGGACTCTGGCTGGTTCCCAAAGGAATCAGGCAACAGCTGCCTCAGTGGAAACGTGGAGTTTATGTGGCTACCCAGTGTCAAAAGTCTCTTAAAGAGCTGTTAGAATTTGATACAATCTGGCTCAGTGGCTATGCCTAGAGGACTTCCAGATACTGCTTTTGGAGTTGAAAAAGGTTCTCAAGTCCTAGGGTCCCAGGGTTGCTGCCTTCCCACAATATGTCTAGTGTAAATATCTGCACACAATGGGTGCTTGAAAAATCTTCCCAAACTGATCATTAGAGAAGTGTGAGTCACGGGGGAAAAAAAACATTCATTCCAACAGTTTTTCTCAGTTCTTTACTGAGGTATAACTTATACATGGAAAAATGCACACATTCAATTTGGCCTGCAACTCAATCCTTTTTTTGACTATGTATGTAAAAATTCATGTGACCATCATGCTATCAAGATGTGGAATACTTCCTTCACTCTAGAACATTCTATGTTTAGTCAGTAACAGCTCCTTTATGTAATTAGCTGCTGTGGATGATTTGTGTCCCTCCAAGAGTCCTGTACTGACGCCCAATCCCCAGTGTGATGGTTGAAGGAGGAGACTGTGGGGTAATTTGGTTTAGAACAGATCATAAGGGTGGAGTCCCATGATCAATTGATGTTCTTATAAAAGAAGGGACCAGAGTGTCCTCTCTCTCTCTCTCTCTCTCTCTCTCTCTGTCTCTCTCTCAAGATACAATGGAAAAACTGCCACTTACACACCACGAAGAGAGCCCTCACTAGGCACTGGATCCATCACACTGACCTTACTGGCCAACTTCCTGTGAGAAATAAGTGTTGCCGTTTACATCACCCAGTCATGGTATTTTTGTTGCAACACCCTGAACTAAGTCACCAATATTGTGATCTTGTCTTAGTCTACTTATGCTGTCATAACAAAATACCACTGTTCTAGAGGCTAAAAGTCCAAGATCAAGGCTTTGGCCAGTTTCGTTTCTTGGGAGTGTTTCCTCCTAGCTTGTAGGTAGCTATCTTCTCATATGACTTTTCCTCAGTGCATATTAGTAGAGAAAGTATATGAGCTCTCAGATATCTATTCTTAGGACACTAATCCTATCAGATCAGGTTCCACCATTATGACTTTGTTTAACCTTCATTATTTCCTCTGAACCTCTATCTGCTCCTACTGGGGGACTGAACTTCACTGGGGGCTAGGGTTCCAGCATTTGACTTCTGGGGGAGCACAAACATTCTGTCTATGACAGACCTCTAGCACATAAATTAGTATGGATGGTTCTAAAGCTTTGTGAATGTGGAAGCATACTGTGGATTTCACTCTTCTGTGGCTGTCTTCTTTTGCTCATTGTTATATTTTTAAGATGCACCCATGTTTTGCATGGATTTGTGTCAGTGTTTCATTCCTTTTTGTTACCAAGTAGTATTTCATTGTACAAATAAACCACAATTAGTTTATCCATTTTTTTATTGATGAATATTTGGGATGCTTTTAGTTTGCCAAAAGAGAGTTATTTGTATAGGGCACTGTGTTAGCTGCTGGACTATAAATACATATAAATATGTCGCTACCATCAGGAGCGTATGCTTGGGACCTGTGCTTGGAAAAGAGCTAAAAAGGCACCAACATAAAAACAAAACATGACTCTGACTCACTGATCAGGGACTGGTTCAGAGGCCCAGAAAGAAGGAGTTTGCTAAGAAGCATCAGTAAAATCTGTTTGTAAATATACAGACTTAGAAGATGAGCTAGCTTGAAAACATCAGTTGCCAAAGGAACCAAAGCAGCTCCAAGTGAGGTAGGAGTTGGCAGGTACTGGCCCGCTGCGTGGGCACCTCCTGGAAACCTCATAAATATCTCATTGCCTGTGTTCCGCTCCAAAGAGCTTTACAGAGTAGGACTGGGGTGAAAACATTCCCCTCAGAACAAAGCTGGCTGCAGCTTTGTTTTTGTGGTTTCTTCCAAGAGGGCAGGGAAGTAGAGATCTGTCCTGAGCAGGAGAGTGAGGCCAGAGTGAGACAAGTGTCTGAGCGTCTGTGGCAGGAGGGCTCCCCATGGCCAGGCAAGGATGCTAAGTGGAGGGAAGGTGGGTGGGGTGGATTTCTCAGCTTGGGGTGGTTCATGGGTAAGTTGGGTAGACTGTTTGCCATAGGGTGAGGGCCTAGTAGACAGAATTTGAAAGTCCCCTAGAGTAATCTGAGGGCCTGCTCAGGTGTCCATATACAGCGCTGCGAACATCCCAGAGTCTGGCTCTGAGAGTTGGGGTCTCTTATGTCTTAAAAAGGCTTCAGAAGCCTACTCTCCCCTTCTCAAAGTCGTGTGCCACCAAGATACATCTAACACCACAGGATTTGGCCTTTCTTCATCTCAGTCATATGGCATGATAAAGTTGAAAGTGACCTTGGAGGTCCTAAGTTTTCAGAAGGGGTGATGGAATAGAGAAATTTGGGGAGATTTCAGGACAGTTTCTCCCTGAAATCTCACAACTAAACTTTCATAACCAACAGGTCATAAAAACCTATAATAGGTCATATCAGTCATGCAATAGGAATATCATATTATATTAATGGTATACTCTCTGGTTTTAAGCTCTCTTTTTTTTCCATTTTTTTATTAGAAGGACAAATTTATGTTAAATATAACTGGAAAAAATAAAACAAGAAAGCTTCCTATCATAATAACGGTTCTTCAGAGATATGTTCATGTTTGTCTTACATTCCAGCTCATGTTACACATACTACTCCTTTCACAAGTTGTTAGAGTAGATTCCACATTGCTGCAATAGTCTTTATGATGAAAATACTTATATAACATTAAAATTCGATAAACCATAATTTTTTCTTTTTAAAACTAGACATCTTCATTACCAGATTTTATTATTATTCATAATTCTGCAACTGAGTAATTTCTCTTTTAAAAGAATTTTCACCCAAAGGTACTACTTACCACTGCCCTCAAGGATCAAGTTTTTTCTGTGGTTGAGGGTCAGAAAGATGAAGAGGACTGGTAGTAGAACCAAGTATTTTTGGGGTGGGGGTTCCCCAAAGAAACAAAAATGGGTGTATAATCAGGGAATAGCCAAAAGAATAATTTCCAAAGTTTTCAGAAAGCATAATTCTCAGACAAATACGTAATGACTATCAAAATTTTATTTTAATTCATTAATGAGAAAACAAGATATATAAGAGAGATAGGTATATATGGTTAGTAAAACAAAATTGTGGAATAAAATCTCTAAGATATAACATTGATTGCTCCCTTAATTACTTTTCTTGTGGCTGAGACAAAACACCTGACACCCATAAGTTAAAGGAGGAAAGGTGTATTTCAGCTCACAGTGTATAGAGGTTTTGGTTCATAGTTGGCTGGTTCTAAGGATGGCATGGCAGAGGGGCACTGCAGAGGAGAAACAGCTCATGGAATGACAGGCAGAAGGCAGGGAAGCAGCAGAAGCTGCCTGCTTCTCCCTTTTATCCTTGCCTTTTGGGTGGTGCCACCCACACCCAGGTTGGGCCTTCTCATTTTCTATACCCAGAAATACACTTAACCAATCAGTGGACTAATTTAGTAATCATGCACCTTTAAGAACAGCATCACATCTTAACCCTAGTATCACATACCCTAGATCCAGCCACTTCTGAAAAGTCCTACCCATGAGCACATGAGGCTTTGGTAGGGGGCATCTAGATACAAGACATAACAGTTATTTTCTTTCCAGCAATGAAACTGTACCCTTTAGTGTTATCTCCACTGCCTAGTAGAAGTCATTTTAAAAATCTGTATAGGACACAAAATTATTAAAACTATCATTGTGTAAACATGTTTGTGTCATAAGTTTTCAGTGAATTAAAATCTAACCTTAACAAGTTATAAAGTATCAAATCAAGAGTAAATAGTGTTTTTACTAAAAAGTTGAATGACCCTTAGATGGGCTTGCCAAGAAAGGTCATGCATCTTTTCGGCCTTTTTTCCAACTTTTAGATTATTTTCCTCTTGAAAATGGAGGAGACATGAAGAGGAGCCTGTGCACTGATACTAACTTTTCACCCTATCCTTGCCTACCCAGGTATTTCAGTTTCAAACACCACACTGAGACTGACCTCTTGGTCTGAAGCCATGTGGGATATAGAGGGTCAGTAAGGAAAAAACATAGTCCATATCCAATTGCTAGGGATGGATGGAAAGAAAGACAGAGCCTCTGAGAGGAGCAGGAGCAGAGTCCTAGAATTTGGCCAGATCATGCTACCTCCCAAGGACTCTAATTTTGAAGAACTCAAAATGGTTCTTAACTTAAATATTTGGGTGGAGGCCTGGGGATTTAGCTCAGTGGCATAAGCACCTGCCTGGCAAGCGCAGGGTCATGAGTTCGATCCCTGTACCAATAAATAAATAAATAAATATTTGGGTGGAATCTATTTGCTTTACAAATTTAAATGACATTTTTATTGTAGAGAGGGTTCTACCTCCATATTTTTGTGACATTCATAATATTGTCTATTAACAATACCTTAGTCATGACCACATTTTTGTCCCAAATACCCATTAGCACCCCTGAAATCTAGAAGTCTAAATGATTGCTGGTGCCTCTGGCTTTGTTGTTCCCCTCCAGGCCTGGCTGGTTTCATCTCGACCTCCTTCCCCTGTTCCAGAGCAGAACCTGGCTCTTTGAGACACAGCAAATGGGAAATGAGATAGAGAAAGCTCCAGTTAGGGTGACCACTTCGTCTCCCTGTTCTAGGGACTTTCTGAATTGACAAATTGAAAGTTCTACCTCTCAAGAAAGCCTTAAGTCCCAGGAAAGTGATGCTGTTAGTTCTGCACAGGTTGCTGATAATAAAACATAGAATTGGTGACTTAAACAACAGAAACAGTTCTGGAGGCTGGCAAGATCCACATACCAGCAGGGCTGGGTTATTGCAAGACCCTCTTCCTGGCTTATCGATAGCTGCCTTATTGTTGTGTCCGTTCCTAATCATATATCTAACTACTTCTCTTATATGTCTTGTTTTCTCATTAATGTGTTTTCACATGCCAAAGTGTGGAGTGTGAGGAGAGAGAGAGAGAGGATGAAGGGAGAAAAAGAGAGTGTCCAAACTAGAGCAGAAGCAAGTGCTGGGGTATCTTTTCTTATAACATCGCTAATCCTCCCATGAAAGCCTCAATCTTATGGCCTCATGTAAACCTAAGTATCTCCTGAAAGTGCATTTCCAAATGCAGCCACACTAGGGGAGATGGCTTTAACACAAAAATTTCAGAAAAATATAGTTTGACGTGTACCAGCTGGTCACTCTGAGTCCAGACTCTTTTGACCCAAGAAGCTGTTGTTTCTAAACCTTCCAGTTCTTTTGACAGTGTTCCTAATTTTACCTCTCGATATATCTCTCTTAAATATCGTCTTAATGCATGCATCCCAGAGTACAGTACATGTGCTATACAAGTTTTTTCTTTGTTTTAGCTGAGAATAGAAATGAAGACAAATTTTGCATTTTTGTCTTCTAGCAAGGAGACATTAGTGGAAGATTTCAAGGAGAGAAATGGAACAGAATGAGATATTTGCTTTCATGTATCAGAAATGAATCACATTGCTTTCTTTCAGAATTGTAAAGTCTTAGGGGAGAAAGAACAAAAAAAAATGTTTTGTGGTAGATATCTGAGTAAAGATTAAAGACTCCTGAGTAGACAGCAAGATAGGAGAGTGAATTAACTGTTGTTAGACTGTTAAAGGACAATAAACCTGCCATGTTTATTTATAATTGGATGCCATTTCCAAATGTTCTCTTAGGCATGATTTTTGGAAAAAATAGACTGATAGCAGGCCAAGGGGAAGGTAGGTAAAGAGGAATTGCATTGGTGTGGAATGGTCCGATGGCTGAACTCTCCACAAGGCTGGAAGCAAGAGCAGGTCCTTGGATAAGGAGGTACTGTGCATAGCTCTGAAAATAAAACATTACTGGCACAAGTCTGAAGCTGTCACTTTCCACTGAGATGGAACACATTACTCAGAAAAGAGAAGCACCAAATATTATGCAGTCTGCTTTGGGGAAAGAAAAAAACACCCACTTTTTTCTTATAAAAACACTTTTTTTTGGATCATGGATTTGATTTCAACTGATGAGTCATCACTGTGTTTTTTAACTACTGAGCCAAGAAAATTTTTGAAAGGATTTATTGAAGCAAATTCTTCCATCGCTTGACTCTCATCCGAGAGAGGAGGCATCCTAAGCACATATGTCCACAGTGCCAGTGGTGGTCCAAGTCTGCATGAAAGCTTTTATGGGACAAGAGTTGTAGTTCTCAAGTTCCAGGCTTATTATGAAAAAGAAACTTTAATATAATACACATGATATGTAAGAAATGGTCAAGAGACAGAAAATAGAACTGAAAGCATGAATTTCAGTGAGTAAAGGGTATGTATAAAAACAACACAATGAATGTCAGGAAGATAAAAGAATTTAAGACAGCTTGGTGGTTGTAATGTTTGGACGGTGTACTAAGGTGACCAGATGCCTTGCTTTATGAAGGAGAACCCTAGTTCATGCCTGAGAATACTCACTTTGATTCTCAGAAGTACCTTGCTGTACACAGTGAGTTAGTCACTTTAGATGCATTGCTTTTCAACCATGTCTAAAAAGTCTTTGAGACTCCTCAGATTAAGGAGTCTATGACTTTCCCCCTTGAAAATGAGTTGCTTTTGTGACCACCTGACTGAGCACCATGTGACTCTGCCTGATTTCTAAGTATCCAGGTTAGAAAAGGCCATGCAGCTTTTTCTAGTTTGTCTTGGGATACTCACTCACTCCTGGAGCCATCAGCCATCCTATGACAAGCCTGACTGCTAATGGGCTGCAGGGTTGGAGATACCGGAGAGTGGCAGGGAGAGGGAGAGAGAGATACGAGGAGCCCAGTTCCTCGTCCTATCCAGATACCATGCATATGAGTGAGGAAAGTTTTGAGGTGACTCCAGGCCCAGCCATCATCTGACTATAGCCACAGGAGAGATCCCAAGGGACAGCTACTCAGCTGAGCCCAGTCACCCCCAGAACCATGAGAGAAAGTAATAAAAATGATATTGCTCTTGCATGCCAGTTAGTTTGAGATGGTTTATGCAGCAACAGGTAACAAAGAGACTAGGTAAAGGTTGATCAAGCAGGGTGTTATCTGATGGCACCTCATGGGTTCTAACTGAGCACTTCTAAGTTGCAAGCTTGCTGCTGTGACCCTTTACTCCCGGCACTGCAGCTACACTGGCCTCCTTTCAGAACTTCCTACAGCCAAGCTCCTGCATCCAGACCCACAGTCTAGAGCGTTCCTTTCTTCCACCATTGCTTCTACCTCCACCTGGATAACTCTTACCCATACTCTAGGTCCCAGCTTGAAAGCCACTTCTCTGTCTAAGCTTTCTACTATGGTAAGGCCCCAACTTATGAACATTTGAGGTATGAATTTGCACATATAGGAGTGGACCTCACATTACCAACATTTATAAATGCAAACAAATCACCAAGCAGCTCAGGTATCTTCTGGACATTGTCACAGCAGTGCTGCTGCGTGTTCACTGCACAATGCTCCAGAACACAGTGGTGCAGTGCTAACTCAGAGCACAGGAGCAGGAGGACAAGCAGCAGTGATGAGGAGGGACTGCTAGGACATACAAACAGTAAACGTGGAAACAAAAGTGAAAATAATGGAGAGATTGGGCTGAATCAAAAAGACAGTAGAGGTCACTTGTTCTTATAACATAAATCATTCCACTGTTGGCACGATTCCAAAGAACAAGGACAAGATCATAAAATGTGAAGTTTTTTTAATGCTTTATGTTGGATACTTGTGTCGAAAGAATATAACACTTACTTTTTCAGACTTATGAACAAACCAGACCTATGATTGTTCTCCAGGAACGAACCACATTTTTAAGTTGGGGACTTACTGTAGTCACCAGTGAGAGATTATACTGTCTCAGAATTGCCACAGCCACACTTTTGTTTCTACATGCTGTTCCAAAATTTTGCCACTTCCTTATCAAGAGGTACAGCTTATTCTCCCTCTCTTTGAAATTGTGCTGATGTTTGGGGCCACATTACTGAACAGAATGTGGGGCAGAAGTGACAATCTGTGACTTTGAATCTAAATCATAAAGGAATTGGCTTCTACCCCACTCCTCAGGACACACTCCAAGTGGCTCGGCCACCATATTGTAGGGATTTGCAGGCTATGCGGAGAGGCCACAGTTGTGTGTTCTGACAGCTCCAGCTGAGGGCCTGGCAGGAGCCATCATCTGCTGGACAGGTGATGAATTTTCCTGCAGGTGATTCCAGTGCCAGCTGTTACACCACCCTAACCAATGCCAAGTTCAGCAATGGTGAGCTATCCCTGTTGAGAGACTATCAATATTATATAGTCTTACTGACATTTTATGACTAAGCTTTGAGATGGCTTGTTATAGAGCAATAGATAATCAGAACTACAGTCACCCCTCACTACGTGGGCATTGTTTCCAGAACTCTCTATGGATACCAAAATCCACAAATGCTCTAGTGCCTTACACAATTGGTGTAGTATTTGCATATAACCTATGCACATCCTCCTGTGTATTTCGAGGCATCTCAATACTTATAATAACTAATATGATGTAAATCGTTGTTACCATGTATTGTGCAGGAAGTAATGATGAGGAAAACAGTCTGAATATATTCAGTACAGATGCAATTTTTTCTAGAATGTTTTTGATCCTTGTTTGGTTGAATCCACATATGTAGAACCTGTGAACATGAATGCCAACTGTCCTATTTTTTTATTAAATCTTTCCAATTATATTTATGTAAATATTATTTAACAAATGATTTTCTCAATGTCTGTTTCTATTTCTTTTCTATTTTTTGGTGCCAGGATTTGAACTCAGGACTTTGCACTTGCCTGGCAGGTGCTGTACCATCGAGCTATATACTGGTCCTGTTTCTGTTTATAAAAGCTATGCTCTGTGAGAGCTGGGACCTTGACTGCAGGTCTCAGCTTGCGATCTTGTCCATCCTATTTCTAGCATCTGACTGTGACTACTACACAGGAACTTTAAGATGTATTTAATAGAATGCATTACTTAATTAATTAAAATACTATAATGGAATGAAAAGTATGTGGAAATACTACCAAAGTGAAAGTGAAAATCACAACTTTTCCTGAGGATGTGGAAAGTTATTATGTCTTTTAGAAATATGAGAAAGAATATGCTGCTTATGCATGACACCTGTGATACTCACATGCTGTTTTGTAATTTGTGTTGCACTTGTCAACCTATTACTTTATACCTGCTTTTAACCATTTATTAGTTCACTATGTCCAATCACTTTTGAGTGTACCCTAACATACTGCTGCAGTAAAAGCCCTGCATAACCTGTTAGTACCCTAATGGCTAAGCTCAGGGTAGATTCTCAGTCATGCAGCTTCATTAGTGCATTTATAACAGATTTAACTGTAGTCACATACCAGATACTTGCTCTGGTGTGGGTGAGGTGTGTGTTAAATAACTCCACAGAGGAGTAGTTGTTTGAACATGATGTATTTAAAATGTAGGAAATGTAAGCATTTGATAAGTATTATTTCAAAACACTTAGCTGTTATTTTTGAGAATATGTAGAAGACTGAGGTCCCAGAGGAATAGAAAAGCTACCACACTATCCATCTTTTCAAAAGAAAAAAACTTCTCAAGAAAAGGGAAAAACAGAACAAAATACCAATTTATCAATTTACAAACCACAAGACAGAACTTGAGGTCTTGAGTAAACAACTTAGCTGGAAGAGAATGGATTCAGGGCCAGGACCAGCTAATACCCTTCACACACACACACACACACACACACACACAGAGAGAGAGAGAGAGAGAGAGAGAGAGAGAGAGAGAGAGAGAGGGGAGAGACAGAGAGACAGACAGAGAAAGAGAGAGACAGGCAAAAACACACGTGAATCACTGCATTGTGGATTTTTCAGATGTTTGGATACAGGGGAACAAATCAAGTACCTGTTCTAAGAAAAGATATGACAACTATCTTCTACTATGGTGTGTATGTGTGTGGGGGGGTGTGATGCTAATACAACCTTGCGAACTGGAGTCACTCAAACATAATAGTGTGACTACCAAGAGCTCTAGTCCATTCTTGGGTCAGTTTCTGTAGTGAGTGTAACTTCATTCTCCTGTGCAGTGAGGGAGACATAGACAGTGGGGAAGGTGTTCCTGCCCACTAGTAAACGCTGCCACACACACAACATACGGCTCATGACCCCCCCCACACACACACACTTCTAAAATACCCAGCATTTTCTCTATGCCCCTTGTATCTTTCCAAATGAGTCACATTCTTTCCAAATGAGTCACATTCTTTCTTCCCTCTGTAACTTTGCCCTGGAGTGTCCTCCTCCCATATACCCCATGTGAGTAACATAACTCTTTAAAAGTGACTTCAGGTATTATAGTACAGATTCACGGTGCCCTGCCCAGAACTCTGTTAGCTGGGAAGGTGCACCTACTCCACCCAGCTCCTGTGAGTGTAGCGTCTAGTGCTTCAAGCTATAGTCTTCTCCAGAGACTCAGCCTCTACCCACAGAGCATCTCTCCGGGAAACATATAGAAGATTAGGCATGTTCCCCGGGGAGCAGCCTGCAGGTGACTGCTGACGATAGGGGATAAAACACCTGCCCTCCTCGAGACAGGCGGGGCAGCTCTACAGTACAGCGCTCATTCCCCATCTTGCCTTTCGATTATGACTAGACATCAGTGGAAACCACGCCTTCTTTTCACTTCTCCCCTTTTTTCTTTATAGATTTCTTTTGAGTTTTCCCTTGATAAATCATTCCAAGCTTCCAGGAGATCTGCCAGGTCATTTCTTATCCAAACTAAATTGGCTTGTGCCCCTTTTGTGCACACACTTCCAATACACTAAGTATAGGAATTACGGATTTACATGGAATTATGGACTAGTCTTCCTGGCTAACCTAAGAGCAGGAACCTTGATCTATTGACTGGTCCCACCCCTGCCCCTGTACCTAATATCTATGTAGTAAAAGTGTGATGAATTGAATTCCTTGAGACCTTTTTGGAAGAATGCTCATGGAATACACGGAGGTGAGAAGTGTATCTTATTTTGGCCTTTCATGTCGAACAAGGGTTCTGTAACCGTAGAGATGGTTATAGAAACGGGATATGGGCCAAGAAAAATTAGGTGGCATCATTGAAAAGGTAATGTAGTGTAGAGTTTTGGTGAATGGATGACTATCAAGTCAGCTACTTACAAGGTAAGACAGAAGATATTTTTTAAATCTAATGTGTGACCCTGACTCCGAGTAATCTTTAAAAAGTTTGAGAAGGTTGGTTGTAAAGACATAAAGATCCAGGACAACTAGAAAGTGAGCTAACTTCCAGCCACAGAGAAGATTTGGAAGAAATAGGCTTAAACTGTAGTGAAAAATATGGGGAAATATTTCAATCTTCTCGATTGTCTGAGAAATGGAAGTCTCACCTCTGGCAAACATTCTGTCTTTGACCAAACTAGTCTGGTTCTCTGAATTCTCTCTCAGCGAGGCCTTAACTTTAACCTACAGCCTCTCAGCACAAACTACTTCACCCACAGCCACACTAAGAGACTTAAAACTACCAAAACAACACCAGTGTAGTTTTTAAGAGCTTCAGGTCATATCTGTATGATAATGACTCCAGGCTTCTTAAATCTCTTCCAAAGAAAGGTCAAAGCTGCTGTATTAGTTAGATTTTCCAACACCCACAATTTAAGAGGAAGAGAAGATTACATGTATTTCATTCACACTTTCAGAGGTTTCAGTCCATGGTTGGCTGACTCCAAGAGAGGAACCTCATGGCAGAAGGGAATGGTGCAGGAAAGTCACTTTCTTAGGGCAGTCAGGTGTTGGGAGCCACAAATTACAAATTGAAGCTAAAGGCCTTAACGGTCCAGCCGTGTTATGACATACCAGGGCAAGATTGTATTAGCATAGAATCACTGCTACCCTTGGAGTCCTCTGACAAGATCTTTATTAACGTAAGATCCATCTCAACATAAGCCCATTACCACCCCCCAAGTCATGAGATAATCCCTCCAATTATTATGTACACCTCATAAATAGTGGCTAGTCCAGAGTGTCATTGACCCATCCTGAGGCATTGACCTCCCAGCCCCCATGCTACATTACTAAATTTATTTCTGATTTTTCTTCATCCTTCACCATACCCCTCATACAGGCAGTTAAGGATCTTAATCATGTCCCCAAAAGTCAAGAAACTGAGCACACTGAGAGTACCAGTAAGAGATGTACCCTCTAAAGGCAGGTCCCATTGACTCACCTTCCGCACCACAGTCAGCTGTGGACATCAGTGGATTAATTCACTGATGAGTGTAGTGTCACCGTGATCCAGCTCCAGGAGTCTTTTAATCCAGTCAAGCAGACAATATTAACTGGCACTGTTGGGATTAAGTGGCCAAGCTGCCAAAGGAGTGTCCTGTTTGTTACAAAACCTAACTATGAGTCGTGACTTCCTTTTTCTCAATATTTAATTTTTAAAACACTTACAATTTTAAGTCCTTTCTGTATTCCTTTTAGCTGTATCTCCAGGAAATGGCTCCAGGACCTGGGAGTCATCATTTTGAAATGTAAATGTCAAGAAAGATAAAGCTCCAGCCACCCTACCTTCCAGTCTCTGTGGAAGGATAGAAGCCCAGCTTCAGCAAGCTTCAACTGAAAAGTACAGGTGGCCCAAACACATCAACCAGCCCGCTTAATATCCTCCACAATTTTTTCTTCAGCTTGCCTTGCATTACACCTTAGCATATTCCTTCTAGCTCTTGTTTTGGTAGAGTTGAGCTCAGGCTCTCCTGAGACCTCTCCTTCATTACAGTAACACTAAATAAAATCTGTGTTACTACATTTAGTGCCTGACTTGGTATTTCTTTGACAGCACACAAAGGAAGCTGTAACTTCAACGTTAGTGGGAAGCTTCAAGGAGAAGAGGGATGATGTTTCATCTCACAGGGTCCTGTTTCTATCTCACGATAAAGCAGGACTGACCTTTGGCCCTTCCAGGGCTTCTCCTCACCAATCGGCCAGGTCTTTGGTAAAATACCCCTTAAGGTGCTCCATGAGGATAAGGAAAGGAAAAGGCAAATTTATGAATTTAAATCCCCAAATTAAAGGGAGAAGTGCCTCTGTTGTCTTGTCCTTGTCCTGATGCTGCTTCTCTCTTGCTACACAACTTTAAACAAACCACATACAATCTGTCCTGAGTCTTGGGTTTCCTGTTCTGTAGGAAGGAATTGTACTAGATGATGTTTAAGCTCCATGCCAGCGTGGATGTACTACGACTTCCAGAGCCTCCAAATCCCTGAATTAATTGGAAGACCTTCCTGCTGGTCGCCTTGATGGCTGTGGGGAAGAGACTCTCACTGGCGGCTATGGAGCTCTCCACTGCACTCCGAGGAAGCGCTCTCACGTATGTCCCAGGGCCGTATGCGGCCAGGATACCCTGGAAACCAAAAAGCACATATGGTTGCCAGAGAATCTAACTTTGTGACTCAGAATTGCCATCTGCTAAACAGCTTTTAATTGAAGCTCCAAGAGGCAGAAGCTGGCTGGAAAAATCTTGCAAGTTGATCCAGTAGGATTATCTTTCTTAAAAGAAGTTTTTCTATGTTTAATTAGCTGGAAACCATTTGCCACAGAGGGATTATCTGGATGTCAGTCTTCTTGGTACTCAGCTCTCTGCCTCCCTCCCCATGTCTGAGCCCCACTGGTTCTGCAGTTAACACTGGCCTCTCATTCCCCACCTCCTGAAAATTGCACTGTTCTTCCTCTGAGGCATCCTATTTACTAAAGCCTTTTCTTCACTACTCAGAATTCAGGTGAATTATTTCAGCTTGCTAGAGAAGCCAACTGTAATTCAGACATGCTGTTAGACTCAATTACCATGTATGCAGGAGCTCCAGTCACGGTCACATAAGCCTATAGGCTCCCAGAGTCACCAGACAGGCATGAATCTGAAAAGCATCCTGACCACAGGAAGCTCAGTCATTCCAAGAACAGAGAGTTAACCCTCTCTATCTGGAGTGGACTATAGTGGACTTTCAGTGACCGGGACTAGCTTCTTCTGCTCCTGCAGGAGGTGAGAGAAGGCAAAAGTACCTAGTGGAGGAGCTTCCTCCAATCAAGGATTTGGATTGCTGCAATTCCCTGTCTCTCCTCAGAGGACGCAATGTGAAACACTGGTGTAACACAGAAAGTTACAGCTAGGAAGCACAAGTTCGATGTGGGAACCAAGGTCAGATGTGTTGTAGCAAATGAGGTTCCTCACTGGGTAAAATATTCAGTATCAGTGCACAAGTAATTAACATTATCTTCATTTTAATGTTTTCATTATAGAAAATTTCAGGCACACAAAAATGGCGAGACAGTTAAAGAATCCCTTCATACCTGTCTCCCAGTTCCAACCATGACCAGCTCAAGGCTAATCTTACTTCATCTATAAACTCATGAATCTTTTGCCCACATTCTATATATTATGTCTTTAAGTTTTGAAAATGAGGAAAGGATCAAGTATAAATGAAAAAGAATGAAGACGTTTATTTTTAATGAACTGCCATGAGGGCAGAGCTGAAGAAGGGGAGTGGAGGAGCTACAGTATGTCACATTCTTTGAGGTGACAGGTATGCATTGTGAAAAGAGAAAAGCCAATTAGGACTATTAGTACATAATTTTTCTTTGGAATGTGAAAAACAGTACCTTATAATATAAATTACAAAAACCAAGACTGGAAAAAAGCTTCTCAAAGCAGAGGTTGAAGATGCCATACAAATTTTCAGCCAGTGAAATTTTGTTTATCAGAGAGAAGTCATGGGCTAGAATCTGGATAAGAGTATGTCCAGGGTTGTTTTCCTTTCTGAGTTTCCCTCCTCGCCCCACCAAGTTAAACTTAACCCTAACTCTGAGAATTGGAGACCACAGCTATTTCTCCTTATACCATCTAGTAAGTTCTGTATGACCAGCAGGTTCCAATAAATGCCTTTGGAAAGTGGTCTTCCTTGCAACTGTGCTTAAAATATGAGTTGATGGGAAATCTAGAGGAAATTGCTCATAAATGTCTCAGACACAGCATTTCTCAGTGGAAAAAGACTGAAAATAAGCAAACCCTGTAGTCTGCAAACCCCTGTCTCTATAACCTTATGACTGCATGAGAGGTTTGGCTGCACTGACATGGCCCAGGCAAGCTTATAAATGTAGGACTTCTAAAGGAAACTCTTTATTGTGTTTGCTTTGCTCTGAAATTGTTCTGTAAAACTTCCTCAGAATTAAAAACTGAAACTTTTACTGCTGAAAAATCACTGACAATCATTTCCTTCCATAGCAGAGAACTGGTGACAGATGGGGTGAATTGGCCAATTTCCCGCAATAGGCAGGGATAGGACCAGAACCTCGTTATCCTGAAGTCTGCAGATAGTGGACACAGTTGTTGAGCGGGGAGCCACAGAAAATGTCCAACCTAAGAAAACCCTTTTGGAATTGAAGGACTGCCCACACAAATTCTCCCGCTCTCTTGACCCCCAGGTTGGGCTCAGCCAGAACTTTCCAGCTGTTTGTTCCTTAATGGTTCCAGGGAGTGAGAGGTGCGTGTACAGGAGAATGTCCTGGAGCACCAGTGTCATCTAGGCTGCTGGCAGGAGACCCTTGGAGTGCTTTACTACTCTTCTCCAGCCAGATTCAATGTCTCTGAGTTGAGTTCACCTCCTTACTCAGCTAATTCCCCAGAGAGGAGATTGTGGACACATCACAACTTTAAAACAACAGAGGGAGTTTGTGCTGAATATGTGGAAGAACTTTACAAAGGAAGCCATTGTTTAGAGACATGGCAACACAGAGTACAGGCTGCAGCCTTGAATCATGGCCCTTATATTCCCTGGTTGTTCATCTAAATCCATGTCAAAGGTTGCAAATAAGTAATCAGTAGACTAAATACTGCTCCCAGACATGTTTGATTTAACCTGAGCGATAGTTGAATACTTTTTTGAGTTAGTCATCAGTATTTTAAAATTGGAATAGCTCACATTAAAAATGTGAGATTCCTAACATCTGTTTAAAAAAGAGATCCAATGACACTGAGCCACACCAGGAAGGCATTCTTGTCACAATCTCTTGAAAGCTAGGGCTTGGAACCTGGCACCCAGTTTCCCATTTGCTTCATTCCCCATCATTCTCCATTGTCTTGTACTAAAACTACTTTGCTTGCTCATTTTACTTCCTGGACCCTGCAGCAATATGGACTTGTGACCTAATACTCTTTGATAAAGAATTTCAAAGACCAATTCTCTAATATTCTTAACTGTCTATGGTGCTTGCCTAATGCTTAAGTGCAGCTCGGCATTTGTATTTTAAACAAGTAGCCCAGAAAGTTCTGATATAGATGGTTTGATGACCGGTATTTAAGAAAAGTTACCCTTACAATGAAGTTCCTCAGTACTGGACACACACTAAATCTCACCAGAGTTCAGATGTAGAAGTGGCCTATGTGTCCATAAACAGATGAATAGATTTTTAAAAACTGATACATGTATATGAATTAATACTACTCTGACACAAACAAGGCTAAACTTGAGTCATGTTTTGGAAAATGGATGCACCTTGAAACCATAGTGTTAAGTGAAATAAATCAAATACACAAATATCTTATCATTTCTCCTGTATGAGAAACCCAGAATATAAATGAAGAGCAAAATAATGATAGATAATAGGAAGACAGATCTTTTGTAAATGGCACAGGGACCAAGAGATGGAGGAGGGATGAAAAGAGAATTAAGATGTTAAGTACATGCACCAACTCCCCTAAGGAGTATAATCATTATGTGCTGTAATCATGTCCTATAAAAATAAAAATTGAAAAAATATGCTTATATTTAGCTTTCACCCCAAACTAATTGAACCAGAGCACCCTATAGGCAGGACCTAACAAGGTCATCATTTTTTTGGAAAAATTCAAAGTCTAGCCCTCCACCTCCCTGATGGTGGGGCTGGCTGGAAGACACAGTTTGTGCTCTGTGCCGACTGGAAGAGTGTAAGACTGGTGGGAACCCCAAGACCCAGGACAACAGCCCGTTGCACAGATGCACACGAACCTCTGGAGGACAAAGTAATCAGGGAGGCCAGTAATGTGCAAGTGTCTGAAGCAGCAGCAAGGAGACAGCAGTTAGACTCTGAGGAACTCCACCTACAGAAGACCAGTGCCAGCTCCACATCCAGAGGCCAAGATCAGCTCCATACCCAGCACATCTCTGGGATGCAACATGGACATTATCACAGAACTGTGAAGACCAGAAGAAGATACGTTCTTGGGATAGCTATAAAGAACCAACTACATCTGGAAGACTTCCCTGAGGAATGGATATCTCCCTTCCTCCTTGAGAGAGGCCTCAATGCTGGTAGTAGAGATATATATCATGGGAGGTTGGTGAGAATCAACATAGAAGACAAAATAAAAAAGAAAAGATGAAAAATGGCAATATGCAGAGGTGGAGTGTTGCCCCAGATACCCAGCTCACCAGGGTTAGACCTGGAACTCAACAGATGGATGAAGTTGGAAGTCAAACTCCAGAACTTTCTGAAATGATAAAAATAGAAGTGAAAAAAAAAGTGGAAAAGGCTATAAAGAAAATGATCTCTCAGGAACAAATAGAAATGATGCTTAAAATCAAAGATATTAGAGAAGACACAAATAAAAGAATAGATGAGCTTAGAAAAAGATGGAAACAAAAAATGCCCAACATAGGAGAAAAAATGAAATCCATGAAATAAATTCAGAGATCCAGGAGATTAAAATTTCCATTGAAAGTGTACTCAACAGATTGAACAAAGGATAGGATTTCACATCTTAAAGACAGAATTACATCTAATGATCATGAAAAGAAAGATATCTTTAAAACAGCAAGAGACCATGAGCAATCAATCCAACAGCTACAAAATGAAGCAAAGAAGAATAACGCAAGATTGATTGAGGTCAATGAGAAAGCTGGAGACAGCACAAATGACATAACAACCATAAATATATGTGCACCTAATCCAGGAGCACCCAACTGTATAAGACAGTTATTGGTAGACATGGAAAATAAAATAAGCAGTAACACAATTGTAATGGGAAACCTCAGTACCCCACTGTCACAGAGAGACAGATTAACTAGACAGAAAATCAACAAAGAAATATCAGAGCTGAACCAAACCTGTGAATGAATGAAACTAATAGAAAAAAACCAAGCCCTGAGACTGTGTGCCAGTGGCCCAGAGAGATCCAATGAGCGCAGTGTGGGCCCGGAAAGAAACTACACCCCGAGACCCCACCACCAATGAGGGAGAATTGGTAAACCACTGCCCTGTGCCTCTCCACCATTCTAAGAACCTCAAATCAGAGGAACCCAGGTACCTAGTCTAATCCATTACACCAAGGGACTGGCAGCCAATGCAGGAACATCCAGGATATAGCAGTGGGCTGATTCAGAGGAACACAGGAAAATGTCAAGACAAAGGAGCAAAATACAATGTCAGACCTGCAGCTCAAATACAATATTAATAGTTCAGGAGACACAGACATAGTAAAAATTAGGAGTCATATACCTGAAATTTCTGAGAAGATAACAACTGAAGTAATGAAGCAACTTATTTCTTGTATCGTTTGGTTAATTTTGCATGCCTACATCTGATGGTCTAGACAGCTATTTTGAAGATAACAAGATGAATTATAGTAGCCATTGTTAAGTTCCTGTTACCTTGTTTTGATGTCCTGTATCATATTTATTGTTTTGTTTGGCTTTATTTGGTTTTATTATGTTTTGTTTTATTTTGTTTGATTTTATTAAGTCTGATGGTATAGGTAGCTATTTTGAAGGTAACAGGATATATTATGGTAGCCATTGTTGATTTCCTATTATCTTGTTTTGAAGTCCTGTATTGCTTTTGTTTTGTTTTGTTTTGATTGGCTTTATACTGTTTTATTTTGTTTGGTTTTATTCTCTTTGAAATAAAAAAAATTAAAAATTCAAAGTCTACAGAAAACAGAAAACATGTTTGCTGGATTCTTGCAAACCTCTTATTAAATTTACTAACTATTAATATTGTACTATATCTACTCTCTCTCTACACACATACATGCACACACACACACACACACACACACACACACACATTCATGCACACACTTCCCTTTAGTCAAACCATTCAAAACTGGGCTGCAGATATATTTGACATTTTGCCCCTACATATTTTAGCATGTCTTCTATGAAATTATGAATATTTTTCTACAAAAGCACATAGTATTATCAAGCCTGGGGAAAATCACTGCTTCCTCATTATTACATTTAGTTAAATATTTCCCAAAAGAACCCCATGTAGTGAATTTTGTGTGATTTCACACACCTCCTGTTGCATCAGACAAGTAAGCAAATGTAGTGGTTCCACAAACTTTTTGGCACTTCTGAAGGGCTTGGTAAACCCAGGTTGCTGGGCCTTATTCTCACCTTGCTGATATAAGAGGTGTGGGGTGAGGCTTGAGGACTTGCACTTCTTTCAGGTCTACGGGTGACACTGATGATGCAGGTGAAAGGACTGCACTTGGAAAACCACATGCAAGACAGCTGGCCTCAACCAGCAGTGGGGGTTGGTATTTTATTTTGATTTGATTCGTTTTGTTGCGGTGCAAATCAAATCTAGGGCCTTGTGCACGACAGGGAAGCATTCTACCATGGGGTTCCATCCCCAGCCTCCTTCATTTGTCTTTTAAAAAGCTCCACCAAGTTTTGTATCTGTACCCAGAACCCAGAACCACTATTAAGCTGGTACCTTGGTGCTCAGATTTCCCAGCCCACCATAGCTGAATCTACATTAAGACAAAACCTGCAGATGACTCATGCTCATTTAAGTTTGCAGAGTGCCTAGGGGTTTCTCTGACCTCAAACTGCAGCTGACACTGGACACCTCTGGCCACTGGTAGCTAGAAGCTGGGGTGAGCTGGTGCAGCAGGCTGGAACTTTCTTCCCAAACTCCATCTACATTGTAGTGGGGCTTGAGGAAACATTTGGCTTGGCTGGGCTGTGTTGAGCGAAGAGGTGTTGTCCTGGGCCCTATGTAAAATTTATAATATAGTTAATGTAGATAATTTACAAAACTTCCTTTATTTTTATGATAACATTAGGGAAAGAGGGCAGCATGAACTGTGTATTTTGGGTGCAAGAGGTAAGGTTAGCACTGCACTGTGCCCTGCTCTGTTCTGTAGTCACTTACATAGTCCATACTCAAGCACTTTGCAATTGAGTCATAAAAAAAACTGCTAAAAACCACACAGTAGTTTGACCTTGGGGTCCCCATTACTACCTTTCCAGGACGTCATGAGGTCACATGTTGGACACACCTTTGACATAACCTACAGTTGGTGTTGACTGGGCTGCAGTTTTAAGGCCACACCCTCAACCTGAAGGGAGCAGAAGAAAAACAGAGCTCTAGCTTCACTCTGGGCCCAGTCATCTACCCCCAGGTCAGATTACCAAAGGCTTTTAGAGAAAGCATTTGTTCTAGGCCTAGCTCTGATTTTAGTGCCTTATTTTACATGCCCACCTGGCTTCCAGTTGGCTTCTTACTCCTTACTCATGACCTGGTCTTGATAGTTCTTGAGTGAGTGACATTGTGCTAAATCCTGAAGATACAGAGCTTCCTAGGACAAAGCCTCACGCTTAGAGAGCCAGTACTCTGGCTCTCAACAGGCCACTCACACAGCATGGTAGCTTCTTCATCCCAGCCTCGATATCCTCATGGAGTAGCCTGTTATTCCTACTCATCCCTTGGCTTAGGACCTGCAGGAATGGATGCATGCAGAACTCAGGTGACTTCTTTCTCTTCCCAGGTGAGACCTGACTTTTAGCACTGAGGCTGTTTGAGGCCATCTGCCAGCTGTCATTGAATACTCACTGAGGAAGAATTTATAAGGCACCACTGCACCATAGCCTTGGGTCCCATGGAGGGGACATGTGGCCCTAGGCTTTAGATTATCTTTGACATAGAAAGGGAGATGAGACCGTTATGGAAAACAAAATGATACCAGGATGAATGTGTTTGGAGCAATACATGAGATTTCAGACTAAGAACAAATCCTTTCTACTAAGGAATTAAGCAGAATTCATAGAGGAGGTAATGTTTAGGCAGAGAATACTAACATCTTCAGGATCAGGTGAAATTATTTGTTGGCTTGATTTTACTTTGAGACAGGGCCAGGAGTTGCTCTGATTCAAACCATGGGTGCTACAACCCTATCTTCATGCTGCAGGCACCGAGGAGAAGGCAATATATCTGTTCTTGAAGGATTTTACAAGCCTGGATAATGGAGCATGAATTGTAAAGCTTCTAACTAATTCAGAGAGGCAGTGGAAATAGATTCAGCACGTAGGAGGAGAACTGAGTGGGTAATGTGACAACTGGAGACTAGAAACAGCAGTCAGAAGAATTGATCTGTGCTTCCCACTTGCGGCAGAGAACAGGTCTTGTTCAAGAATATAACCAGTGCTTGACCTGAGGGTCTCTGAAGCATTCCTGGGGCTGCTTACGTCATTGTCCTGGGTGAAATTGAGTTTGGGGATGATCAGAAGAAGGGGACCCTAAAGAATCAGAGAGAGAGCAAAGGAGCTGCCTTCCTGTCACAGAGCATTAAGCAAGATAGAGCCCTGATTCACTACTTTGATCACCATCTGTTCAAGAGGAGCTCCTGGCTTTGCTTGAGGGTGGGCTTCAGCTGGAACTTTCTGAGTAGATGAAGAGTTGTGGGAAGGTAGAGAACAGTACGTATAAAGTGCAGAGGTTTAGGAGTACAGAGGCTATGATGGCCCATGGTGCCTGATTGGTCTCACCTAGCCAAGCCCTCGGTGGCAGTGGCCCCACTGGCCACACCACTGGACCCATTTGTTATCTTTCCTACTAGCTATCCCATTTGCTATGCAGCTCTAGTGCCCTGCCACTCCCGCTCTGAGTCCAGTTATGTAACTTGTTTTGGCCAACAGAATGAGGGAAAAGGTCCATGTACAATAAAGGACAAATTCACCAAGTCTGGGTGGTCTCAACTCTGCACAGTCCAAAGAACGTTTTGACCTTTATCCAGCTCCTGGCTCCTGAAATTTAACCTCCAAGTCTTTAGAAAATCCCACCTGCTAAGAATGTCACTGTTTACTTGGGACCTAGACCATGACAGATAGTCTCACCAGCAATGTGATTTATGGTGAGGGCCTTGGGCTACAGGTGTATCAATTTAACTCTGAAGGGGCTGGGCACTAGGCCAGCCATGTGGCTGTCAGCCAGGCCTATGTGACATACCAAACAGAAGACTTAGACTCTAAGGTTCAAGTGAACTTGCCTGGCTGGAGACACACCATGTATATCACCAGGAGAATTAAGCACTATCTTAAAGACCCCACTGGAGAGCGCAAATGGAAGCTTTCACCTTGTTTTTCCCGGCCCCTGTCCTGCACACTTATTTTCCACTGTCGATTTAGTCCATATTCTTATCCTATAGCACAGTTTGCCATGAGTATAACAGCTTGGCTGAATCCTGAGATCCCTTCTAGTGAATACTGGACCTTTCAGTGGGTCTGGGCAGCCCTGAATAGCACATAAGCTACCAATACTGAGTCTAGGTCTCAAGGTGTCTTGTAGGTCCCTGCTTGCTCTGTGGTACTTCAGTGATTACCTTAAGAAGAGCATACATGGATTAGGTCAGGGAGAAAGAGAGGCACGTGAAGCAGGGTCATTTCCAATTCATCTACCCTAGATTAGTCCCTCCCTCCTCCCTCCCATGGGTTTCCATGTCAACACTTGGCGATGTATATCTGACCTCATGTTAAGTGAAAAAAATGAACCACTATTTGTTTAGGATTGACAAGCTGAGTTTTTCTCACTTGCAATGAAATATATTCCCAATTGATAAGTCCTATAGGACTTGCCAAGGAAACAACATTTACTTGAGATGTGAAGGATAAGTAATGCTATGTAAGTGAAGAAAAGGGGAAAACATTCCACAGAGCAAATGGCTCAATCAGTCAGGACCTCGTAGGACATAAGGACTTTTCTTTCATAAGTCACACTTCGTAATATTTCCAACATCTAAAATGTCGGGGTTATAAAACAAACCTCTGAGCACGTGTCCTCAGTGTAACTCTCCTCTAGTAAAATTAAGTACTATTGGCTAAACCTGGACAAACATTTCCCTCTGTCTTTCCCTTGACCTGGATAGTTATGAGTTTGCAACCAGAAGAAAGTATTTGGTGGGTTGAAAGTTTGGTTCAGATGATAACCTTTGGTCTTAGAAGAAAAAAGTGAGGCCATCTTTACACTTATAGCAGTAAGTCTAGATGGAGCTGGGCCACTTTTTCTTTGCCTAATCAAGAAAGGCAGCTTTCTACTACTCTTCAAGAACCTGGTTGTTCCCTCACCTTTAATATGAGGACAATTGACAAAGGCACTATTTTCAAATGTTCATGGAAAGCACACAAGGCCAAAACGTAGTCTTCTGGGACAATGACTCCAGGACTAAGCCCAGAAATCCCATTGGCAAATCAGAAGCTGGCAAAGGTGATATTGTTTTCCAGCGCCTTGCTGTCCTATCAGACCTCCGACCCATGCCACCTACTCTATTTCTGTTTTCCACCCATCAAGGCTGGAGTTTCTCTGTGGCCACCATACTGCTGTGTCCCATTTGAAGGCATATTCTTTCTTAAATAATTCCCCACCCGCTCCTGGCTTGTACTAGCAGATCTATCTATCCTCAGATCTTTAGCAACATGACTGAAAGTCACAATTTGTATAGGAGAAAAATACATATTTCGTTGCCACTGTAGAGTTGTATGTTTGTTATTACAGTCTGATGGTTGAAATACAAGAGTAGCCTAAAAGCATAATTGCCACTGATTTGCTTGCAGTTGAGGACTAGGGGTGGCAATGAGACACTTAGTTCTTTTCACTCTAGGCTGGACCCAGTATTTGCACCATCTCTGCAACTTCCTGATTTTATCCATTGTCATATGTCTTTCCCTTTCCTTCCCACCTCCCATTAAACCCCATTTGCCAATTCTGCCCTCCAAACCCAATCCCCGTGATACTCACCCTAAGATTTTGAGAGTTCTTGGGACCTCTGGGCTCTCTCTGTTGTCTGCCGCTTCAGCATTTCCTTCACCACATTACCCCCATTTTAGCTCTCTCAGCAAATGGTGTTTTCTCTCATAAGGATTTTTTGGGGTTAAAGACTCTCTGTAACCTCAGATAAGTCCATGGTTATCAGAAAAATGTTAAATTAAGATGCTGATTCCATCTCCTGCTGAAAGAAACACAACACTTCCATTTCCTACCTTTGCTTACAGAGATAAAGGCACTGTTCGTTTTTCTTCCCCATTCCTTTTTACCCCTAGCTGTTGAGAAAGAGTTCCTTTTCCTTTACAAATATGACTTCCTCCCAGTCGTGAACACAGGAATTCACTCTAAGGTATTCTGTTAGGAGAGGTTGCAGGGGATAGATAAGTTGCTTTGTTTACTAATAATAAATGAACAAGGACTTAATTCACAGTTTGCTTTTTCTCAGGCTTTCTGAAGCTCCTTCAAGGGGAGGAGCTTATACTGTCAGTCTCATCAAGAGAATCTGGCAGCATGGGCTGCTCTGGGGAGGATAAGAGGAATCTTGTCAGAAATGGAAGTTGCATTTATTGGCTGTCTCCAAGACTTGCTCTTGTAGGACCTCCAGACTCCCAAAATTCACTGTCTTCTAGGACCTACAGAGGACATCTCAAATGTGCTCTTATAAGTAGTCATCATGGGTTTCTTGTCACAGCCACCTTGTTCCTTGGTCCCTTTGGTGACTCTCTTTGGGGAAGTCCCCGATGCCTGTCCTTTTGTAAGATGTCTTCACTGGCTGGACTGTCCTTGCTGGTGACTCCAGTATCCTGAGAATTCCTACCGTTTATTTTCTTTCTTCTTTCTTTCTTTCTTTCTTTCTTTCTTTCTTTCTTTCTTTCTTTCTTTCTCTCTCTTTCTCTCTCTCTCTCTCTCTCTCTCTCTCTGTTTTCACCATACTTGCTCACATGAGGACCAACCCCATGTCACTTTTATACTGTGCCTCACAGCATATGTGGCATAGTGGCTCTTGGAATGTTTCCTTGCTCCCAGCTTCTCAGCCTCCTCCAGTTCTCAGATATAAGCCTCTGAGGACCTTAGCTAAGAGCAGATCTGAGTGACAGAAGCCTCCTCCTCTAAACCCCTACAGTGATTCCCTGAGTTTTCCCTCCCCTTGGGTCCCTCAGGTGCATCACTGGATTATACCTGGGAGCTTGGCTTTCTCTTACATTAGGATAAGTTACCACTCAGAAGGCTTCCAGATGTTCCTACTCCTGTTCAGACTGCTTTCCAGAGGAAAATGAGCTTGGCTTGATAAATCTCATTAGGAAGGATGCTTCATGCTGAGGGAATGGCATATAGTCAAATGTGGGGAGGAACAGACTGGATGTTGGGAGCAGCAGGGTAAAAAATATAGAAGGCATAGAGCTTCTGAAGTAGGGTTTAGCGAACTGAGATTGATGAATGGAAATTAGTTGTGTTCCGAGTTGGAATCCCAAAGCCAAGCATAAGAGTTGGTGAGAGTTCTTCAGAAATGGTATAAGGCAACACAGCAGTTGCATCAGCCAGGCTCCAAGATGAGACCCCCCAGTTTTCATCCTTTTGTGTAGTCTCCTACCACACTGAATATTGAGGAATATGATGGTCTGAAGCAAGGCCAGAAAAAGACATTCTGGCAAAAAAAAAGACCTGCTTAATTCCTGTAAAGATAGGAAAAATTAATATTCCATTGTGAAAAGAGATAGAACAGAGGGCAGGAAAAGAATAGTATGAGACTTATAGTACAACATATTAAGAAGTATTTACTATATATTTTGTTTACCCAAATTCCACAATAATTATCAAAACTTTAGAGAATATTTTATTCATTTGGGGTAGATAATCCTTACTCATCTTGCATGCACTCTGATTTCCTTGCCATAAACTAGTACTTCCTTTTTCCTATTTATTCTGGAGCCCTGTTGAATATGTATCAGTGACATTCTTACCATCTGCTTCATCTTCAAGGTCCTTAAAAACCCAGTAGAAATGGTGTGGCTGGGCCCATTAAGACCAGAGGTACATTCTTATGTCCACAGACATTTAGATTTTTGAGAGCTGTCATTAACTTGCATTGCTGTATGGTTGGGTAACATCTTTTGGAGAGGATTTTTGGCTAATATTCTGGAAAAATTTGGAACCCTGAGAACATTGCATATTGTAGGGAGGAAGGGTAGAAGGAAGAGGTAGAAAGAAGGAGAGGTTAAGTTCTCATGGAGAATAAAAACAATACACAGTTGATCTCAGTTATTGAGAGATCACATCTGCAATTTCACCTATTCCCTAACATTTATTTGTAATCCCCAAACCAATATTTTTAGTGTTTTTGTGGTTATTCATGGATACACACAGGATATCGAAAATTTTAAGTCATTCAACATTCACATTCCCAGCTGAGGTCCCAAAAGGTAGTGAGTTGCGCTCTGTCTCAGTGTTCATGCAGAGGTGACCAGAGGATGGGAACAGCAGGGACAGTGCAGCATAGTGCAGGAAGCTCAGCTCTGGGCCAGCTGGATATGGTTTGAATACCAACTCCACACTGGTTAGAAGAGTGGCCTCCAGAGGGTCTCGCATTTCCAAACCTTATTTCTCTTTTGTAAAATAAAGAATATAGGGTCAATCAGAATGAAACCATGTTAGGATATAAGATTATAATCTATGCAAGATATGTGTGTGTATATGTTCATATGTATGTTCACATATGTACATTAATATCCCACATAGGTTATAACATATAGATTGTATCATGTGTGTACGTACAGTGTATGTATATAATATAGATTTAGCTATTTATTTCTCAAAGGAGTAGTGACTCTATAGAACATCATGTTATTAGTCCCAGTTTATCTATCCTCACCAGCCCTTGTTATGATTGGTCTTCTCAATGGAATCTTGATTTCTGAGCAGACTATCTCTAGGGCACAGAACACAGTTACACATTGTTCATCACTGATTCCATACACATTTTTTATTTTTTCCCTCATTTTGTAAAGAATGCTGTTGATGGTTTGACTGAGATTAGCCCAGTGAATCCTGGGCAACAAGAGCAAAGCAGGAGGTATCACAATTCCAGATTTCAAAGTTTTTCAAGTTCTATTTTGGAGTTGCAGTGATAAAAACAGCATGGTCCTGGCACAAAAACAGACAGGAAATTCATTGGACTAGAGTAGATGATGCAGAAACAACCCCAGGCACCTCTAGCCATCAGATCCTCAACAAAGAGACCAGAAACGTGTATTGGAGAAAATATAACTTCTTTCTAAACCTGGTTATTTACATGCAGAAGAAAGAAAACCCATATCTCTTAGCCTATACTAAAAAATCAAAATGGATCAAGACCTAGATATAAAAACAGAAACACTGAATGGAAGATAAAACAGGTGAAACTCTTGAAGACATAAAAATAAGCAAAGACTTTTGGAACACAACCAAATGTCATAGGAAATAACACCAACAATCAACAAATAAGATCATAACAAATAAAAAAGCTTCTGCACAGCAAAAGAAACAACCAAGAGAGTGAAGAGACCACCTAGAGAATGGGGAAAATTATTTGTGAACTACTCCTCAAACAAGACTACTATCTAGAACACATAAAGAACTCAAAAAAAATTAGATTCTTCAGTAAAAGGTTCAACTATAAATGGACAGCTGAAACAAACAGATGCTTCTTGAAAGAAGAACAAATAGGTACATGAAAAGATGTTTAGCATCTTTGGCTATTAGAGCAAATCAAAATAACACTGAGATTCCATCTTACTCCAGAAAGAATGGCTATCATCAAGAACTCAAAAAACACAAATGCTGACAAGATTAGAGGAAAAGAAACTCTTCAACTTTCTTGCTTTCCATAGGTAAACTATGGAAAATAATATTGAGAGTGCTCAAAAAACTGAAAGCAGATTTTCCATTAGATCCAATTGCACTTCTCCTACTTAACTTTCCCAAAGAGTTAAAGACATGCTACCATAGTAATACATGCATAATCATGTTTATAAACACACATACCCATGTTTATAGCTATAGCTCATAATAGCTAAATCTTAGTAATGGCCTATATGTGCATCAATGGATGGGTGCATAAAGAAAATGTGGTGTTTGTGTACATAATGAAGTACTACGCAGCCATAAAGGATAAATTTGAGTTACTGGTCAGCAAATGCATGCACCTTGAGTCCATAAATGCTAAGCTAAATAAATCAGATACAGAAAGTTAAATATTGCATGTTTTCTCTTACACAAGCAACTCAATGTATAAATAAGACAAAAGCAAAACACAAATGGCAGAATACAGGGAGACAGAGTTTGTCGAGACAGGAAAGGGATCTGGGGATGTGAGAGATGGGGGAGCAGAGAATGGAGAAAGGTCAAGATGTGATATGTATATGCACCAATTCTCCACAATGAAGATATGTATCGCAAATACACACTAATCAAAGTTTTTAAAACAAAAAACAAAGACAAAACAGGTCATTCATCATGACAGAGGCACCTGCCACAGTAGCTAAGTAATACCCAATTCGTGGTCTCTAGGAGCAACATTTCCATGCTTGCTTCTTCTGGCTTCCTAGCAATGCCCTGAGCTCCCTCATAGCCTCATAAATTCCATCTGACTTAAGCTAAGCTGAGTCAGTTTCTGCTGCCTGTGAGCAAACGGCCCGACTAATGCATCAGGCTAAGTAACTGGGCCCCTTCCACCTGACTCTTGTTCTCCCTAACCTAGACAATAAGAGAAAACCTCATATGCCACACACTGAAGCCACATGGAAATAGTTCCTGTCTCTATGCTCACCAGAACAGTCCCGTTTTTATCTGGTACCAACTTCTCTTCCCAGAATTCTCTTCCAACTCCCCTTCTACTTGAAAATATATTTTAAACCTAAACCTAAACATTACTGTCTTTGAGGAATTCTCTGGCCACCTCATGTACTTGTTCCCTGCTCTGCTGAGGAGAGTTCTGGTCACACTGTTATAGGCTGAACTGTAAATCTTCAAACTTTCAGTGTTGAAGCCTGAACCCCAGTAGCTTAGACTGCAACTGTATTTGGATGTCGGGCCTTTGAAAAGGATTAAGGTTAAATGCTATACAGGCAGGTCCTCATCCAACATAACTAGTGTCCTTCTAAAAAGAAATTAGGACACAGAAAATTGATCACAGGGGTCTGTATGCACTGTGAAAAGACTACACAGAGAGGACACAGCCCAAAGGTGGCATCTGCAAGCTGAGAAAAGAGACCCCAGGGGAAAGCAAACCTGTTAACACCCTGATTTTGAACTTTTAGCCTCCAGCACTATAAAAAAATATAATAAATTTCAGTTGTTTAGGTCACCCAGCCTGTGGTATTTTGTGATGGTGGTCCTAGCAAACTAATGTGTAACCCTACAAAACTGCTGCTACTGCTGATGATTTGTCTCCTGTGTAATCCGTGTCTCCGAGAAGAGTCCAGTTACCCTGAGCCAACCCAGCACTAATGTCTGATGGCTAGTGAAGGCATGGCTTCAAAGGCCAAAGGCAAGAAGAGCTGAGTGACTTCCTTTTTTTATCCTCTTCCCAACTTCCTCCTTGAAGATCTGATTTGGTCCCCAAAAGAAACGAGTTAAAGATCAGCAGTGAATAATTGTGCAGAGATTCTGCACAGCTTTGGTGTTGAGTTGTCACCACCTTTGAGCCACGTGGACCCAAGAACTTGGGTAGGTTCCATAAGTAACTTCAGCACCACATCTTTAACAGCTCAGCTATCTGCAGAGTGAGGGACTGTCCCTGGAAAGATTTAGGCTAGTGGTTCTCAAACTTTGGCTTGCGTCAAAATCAGCAGCAGGCTTATGAAAGCACAGATGGCAGGGCCACCCCCAAAGTTCCTCACTCAATAGGTCTGGAATGAGCCTGAGACATTCCACTTCTGCCAAGTGATGCTGGTACTGCCAGTCCGGACATTAACCCAGGCAAAGGGAAGCTGGCATTTTAGGGAAGGTGATAGAAACAATTCAAAAAACACTGACGGAGATCCAGACAGAGATAAAAGGTGACAGAAATGTATAATTAGGCCAAAGTGCACAGCATGTGTGAGACAAAGCTTGACTGATCACATAACCCTGTGGATTAGTGATGGAGTGGGGTACAAATGAATCCATTTCAGAGTCCAGATGTAATGGGGCAAGGAATGGCCACCAACGGACATGGAGAAGACCTCAGCTCATCTTCCGATCTGCAGGCATTTCTGGAGGTTCTGTGGTTGATTAGGTGGACACTGAGATGGGACAGCAAGCTGTAATGGAGAGGAATGGGATTTAAAAACTGCCTGGTTGTTACCAGCTCTGTATTGTGGCCTTTAAACCTTAGACCCCAGCCTCAGTTTTCAGCGATACAACCCCTCACTGCAGTTCATAAACTGTGAAATTCTGCAAAAGCAAGAGCTACTTAGGCAGTAGCCAGAAAAGCATCCACAGCAAAGAGGGGGAAAGTGCAAGCCTCTTTTCTTCCCTTATACTGTAGGCGGGTCATCTCCCCTCCAGGACAGATGTAGCACTCACCAAATCTCTGTGCCCTCCTCTTGCATAGGACAAGGATATTTACAAAGTAAAGATACTGGCTCCCTGCTGAGTCTCTGGGTTAAACTTTCAAAACCTCTCAAGTTTACACAATGTATCAACCACAACACCTTCCAAATCAAAACAGAAATTGTCTGCTCCTCTGTGTCTTCCTTTTTATCTTCCTAGCCTAAACCACCCACAGACTGTCTCTTGTCCCCCCTCCAAGCTAGTTCTCTGTAGGGCAGCAAAAGGGATTATTTAAAAATTAAATTAGATTGCGTCACTCACAAACAATACTTTCTGGTAATTTCTTCTTTAAAATCAAATTTAAATTCTCTAAAAACTGTGAAACTATGCATGATCAGACACAACCCTGTTTCCCTAACTTCAGCTCATACCATTCCCTTGTTCTTGAGATGCAACAAAGACCTTTGTTCCTGTCTTAGGACCTTTGCTGATTCTCTGCTTTGCAGAAGGGCTGTTTCCTTCCACTCTTTGGTTTTATAGCTGCTCATTCTATAGACTTCAGTGGGGGCTTGTATTGACCCCACAACCTCAATTAGAGCATCCTTTTGTTTTTTCCCAGAGCACCCTGTTCACTTCTTTTACAATGTTACTCCTCCCACCCCCATTTTGTTTATTGTCTGTCTTCATGACTAAACTACAGGCTCTGAAACACTGGGATCATGTCTGTTTCCTTCATCTCCTGTGTTCTTCAGGATATTTGGGATGCAAGCAACAGCAATCAGCCTGCCTAGGTAAGAAAAAAAGGAATTCGGAAGGACATCTGGAGTTAATAGCTAGGCCAGAGCATAGTACTTGGAAATAAACAAAAATAGGCCAGGCCAGAGATAGCTCTACAAACTAGGAAGCTAAAATTACAGAAACTGTTCTGGTTAAATACAGCCTCACCGGGTGTGGGAATCCCCAAATCCCAACTTGTTTTCAGTTTCTTTATTAATCTGTTTTAATTTTAAATCCAGAGTGAAAACATTTCATTGGACTGGCTTGGATTATGGTAAGCACCCTCAGCTAGGGAAGAGAGAGAAGCTTCATGAGCTGGACCCAAAAGGAAGTAAATAATTCCATGGTTTGAAAGAAAAAAAAAAAAGTAGGGGTGGGGGTGAGGAATGTCTGCTAGGTAGCTGGAAACAAAGTCAGCATTCCTCCTCTTCTTCACCTTTTTCTCCTTCTCTTTCTCTTCCTTCCCCTCCTCCCCTTCTTCCCCTCCTCTTCCCTCTCCTCCTCTTTTTTAAATAGTACATATTTGTGATACGTAATGATTATGGGTTTGGGGATTCCTTGGGGAGAGCTGGTATGTGTACATGACACATCTCAATTCTTTTTATGTTCTCTTTCCCTCTTTTTAAAGTTTTATTTTAGGGCCAGAGATTTAGCTCAGTGGCATATGTGTCTACCTGGCAAGCGCAAGGTCATGAGTTTGATCCCTGGTACAAAAAAAAAAAAAAAATTTTTTTAAAGGTAAAAAAGATAAAATTTCAAAACAAAATAATAGAAGATAACAATTTTATTTTGGTCATTATTTATGTTTTCAGTTTCTCATGTAAGAGGAACCATGCAATATTTAAGCTTGGATGTCTGATTTATTGTACTTAACATTATGGTTTCAAGGTAGATTCATAAAAATGACCCAAATTTATCCTTTCTTATGGTAGAGTAGTACTCCACCATATATAAATACCACATTTCTTTATTCATTCATCTGTTTAGTGGGCATATAGTTTGCTCCCAAGATTTGGCTATTATGAATTGTGCTGTTATAAACATGAGTATGCATGTTTTATGATGCCTTTAACTCAGGAAGATACCTACTAGGAGAATAGTTGGGTCAAAGGTAGTTTCTAATTTTAGTTTTGTGAGGACTCTCCACACTGTTTCCATAACAGTTATGCTAACTTACATTCCTGCCAACAATGTATAATTGTTCATTTATACTTTTAAGAAGTATCTATTCATGTGAGCTGCCCATTTATAATTGGACCTTTTATTGGGATGAGTCCAGTTTTTTTGAGTCTAGATATTAGTACACTGTTCTAAGAATAGCAGGCAATATATTCCCATTCTCTAGGTTGTCTCTGCACTCTATTGTAATATTTTTTTTTCTTTTACTCTGTAGAAGCTTTTTAAATTGATATAATCCCATTTATTGATTCTTGATGTTATTTTTTATGCAGTTTGGGTTGTATTCAGACAGCCCTTGCCTACACCTTTTCAATCTTCTAGCAAGTCAAGTATTTCTGTTTTAATATTTAGATCCTTGAATCGTTTTTTATTTTATTTTAGTACATAGAGAGAGAGATGGTTATAGATTCAACCTTCTGAATGTGGCTAGCCAGTTTTCATAATTTTATTTGCTAAAGAGATGACATTTTCTCCAGTATACATTTTGGCCCCTTAGTCAAAGATAAGATGACTGAATATTTCTGGAGTTATTTGTGCATTCTCTATTCTGTTGCACTGATCTACAAGTCTATTTTTGTACCAGTGCCATACTGCATTTATCACTGTAGCTTCATAATATAACTTGACATCTGGGATTGTGATGCTTCCTGCTCTGCTTTCACTACCAGGATTGCTTTTGCTATTCTGGATCTCTTCAATTCTATATGAATTTTAGGACTGTTTTCTCTGGTTATATGGGAAATGCTATTGGTATTTTGATTGGGTTTACATTAAATCCACGTATCAGTTTTAGAACCCTGACCATTTTGACAAGTTTGGTTCAGCCTATCCAGGAACAGATGATATCTTTTCATCTGGTGTCCTTTTTAATCTCCTTTTTCAGTGTACTTTATATTTTTTTAAAGATAAAGTTTTTCACTTCCTTGGTTAGGTTAATTCCTAAATATTTAATTTTTCTTGATGCTAGTGTTAATAGTACTATTCTCCTAATTTCTTTCTCAAAGGGCTCATTATTGGTGTACAAGAATATGTTGATTTTTGTGTGATTGTCTATCCTGCTATGTCACTAAATTTGGTTATTAATTCTAGGAGTTTTTTTATGGAATTTTTGAATTTTCCATATAAAGAATTGTGTAATCTGCAAATAATGATAATCTGACTTCTTCTGTTCCTATATGTATCTTCTTTATTGCTTTCTCTTACCTGATTACTTTGACTAGTGTTTTGGATACTATATAGAACAGGAGTTGTGATAGCAGATATTCTTGTCTTGTTCCTGATTTTAGAGGGGAAACTTTCAGCTTTTCTCCATTTAATATGATGTTAGCAGTAGGCTTGTCGTCAATGGCTTTTTATCAGCTTGAGATAAAGCCCTTCTATACCTATTTTCTTTGGGTTTTTTTTACCATTAATGAATACTGGGTTTTGTCAACATTTTTTCTGTATCCATTGAGATGATCAATGTCTTTTGCTCTTGCTTCTGCGTATGTGGAGTATTACATTTATTGATTTGGCATTTGTTGAATCATCTTTGCATCCCTGAAGTGAAACCTACTTGGTCATGATATATTATTTTTTCCTGATGATTTGTTGCATTCTATTTGCTAGCTATCCTGTTGAGAATTTTAGTGTTTGTATTCATTAAAGAGATTGGCCAGTAGTTTCTTTTTCAACTGCGTCCTATCTTGTCTAGTTTTGGAATCAGAGCTAGCCTTCAGAAAAGGGTCTCGAAGTGCTGCTTCCTTTTCGGCTTCATTGAAGAGTCTGAAGAGTGCTGCTGTTGCATTCCCTCTGAAGAGCTCGTAGAACTCAGTGGTGAATCCATTAGGTCTGGGACTTTTCCTTATTGCTAGTTTTTTAATTACTGCCTCAATTTCAATGCCTATTATTAGATTATTCAGAGTATTTATATCTGTTTTGTTCAGTATTGGTAATCTATATATATCTAGGAGTGTGTTCACTTCTTCAAAATTCTCCAGTTTGTTGGAGTGTGATTTTTCATAGTAGTTATTAATGATCATCTGGATTTCAGTGGTGTCCATTGTCATTTCATTTTTTATTTCTAATTGCATTAATGTAGGTCTTTTTTAACTTCTTTTGATAAACGTGGCTAAAGGTTGGTTTACTTCATTTATTCTTTTGAAGAACCAACTCTTTAATGCATTAATTCCTTGTATTTCTTTTTTAGTCTCAGTTTCATTAATTTCCACTTTGATTTATGATTTTCTTCTTGTACTAGATTTAGGTTTGAACTGTCTATTTTTCCAGTATCTCGAAGTACACTTAGGTTTTTTTTTTTTTTTTAATGTGAGCTCATTTTGTTTTTCTAACATGAACATTAACACAAAGAAACTTGCCTCTTAGGACTGCTTTTATTGTGTACTATAGGCTTTGGTATTATTGCTTGATTCTAGAAATTGTTTAATTTCTTTTTTGATTTCTTCTGTGACTGATTGGGTGTTTGGAGGTGTGTTACATAATGTCCAAATGTTTGTAAAATTTCTGTGGCTTCTTTTGTAATTGTTTTCTAGTTTAAGTACACCACGATCTGATAGTATACATGGGATAATTTTGATTCATTTGTACTTACTTAAGCAGGCTTTATGGAATGGTGTGTAGTCTGTTCTGGAGAAAGTTTTGTGTGCTGCTGAAAGACTGTGTATTCTGTTGTAATAGGGTTGAATGTTCTATATGCCTATGAAGCCCATTTATTCAAGGTATAACTCAATTCTGATATTTCTTTTTAAAATTTTTAGTTCATCTATTTGCAATAATTGGTTATTGAGGTCATATACTATGACTGTGTTGGTATTTATTTGGTCTCTTATGTCCAGGAGTGTTTTATGAAGTTAGATGAATTAGCATTTTGTGTATATAATTATCTCTTCCTGTTGAAGTGTTCGCTTCACTAATATAGAATGACTATCTTTGCCTTTTCTAATCAACTTTAGCTTGTAGTTTGCCATGATAATAAAATTACTACTTCTGCTTGTCTTGGGGTCCTAGTGCATAGAATGTTTTCCACACTTTAGTTTTTGGTCTATGAATTTGTTTTGAGGTTACATCAATGTCTTGAATGCTGCAGGTGGCTGGGTTTTATTTTTTGATTCAGGCTTATTTATTGCTGCCATTTCATTTTTTCTGTTGTTGATTTCTTTATTTTTCCATTTTTGTTTAATATGTTACTTGACATATTTATTGCATTTGACTTTTTGGCTTTGTTAGCTTAGCTATTTCTATGACATTCTGGAATATTTTCTGTGGAGTACTTATTTGACTTTTGTGAATTTTTGAAGTTCTTTACTGTGGAGTGTCCACATTTCTCCATCAATTTTAGAAAATAGTTTTGCAGGATATGTTAGTCTGGGTTGGAGGTTCATTTTCTTTTTGGGCTTAACACACTTCACTGTGAGTTTTCCTGACCGTTAAAATGTTTGATGTACTGTGAGCCAGCAGCAGCCATGCATCTGGGAAGAGAATCAAGAAGAAGTTAACCCTTTCTATGAGCCAGCAGCAGTCATGGACTGGGCCAAACCCTTCCAGTGAGCCAGCAGCAGCCATGGACTGGGCCAAACCCTTCCTGTGAGCCAGCAACAGCCATGCATCCCAGGGAGAGAACCAAGGAGCTAACCCCTTCCTGGGAGCCAGCGGTGGCCATACATACTGGGAAGAGAACCAAGAAGTTAACCCTTCCTGTGAACCAGCCAGTGTGCTGGGAGACAAGAATTCCCAAGCCCTTGACCCTGGCCCCCTACTGGTAAGCAACCAACTTATTCACAGAAACACAGGCTGAGATGATAGCTACTGAAGAAAAAACAAAACAAAACAAAAAAGTCTGAATTGTTTGATTGACTTTGCAGGCCTAAAGCCAGTAGTCTGAGCATCTACTTAGAGGATAACAGTATACAATATAGCAACTATGAGGGATTTCCTTCTGAAGGTGGTAGACATTATTAATTTCCTATTGTTTTATTTTATTTATTTTTGGTACCGGGGATTAAACTTACCACCTAGACCTCACACTTGCCAGGCAGGTGCTTACAATGCTGAGGTAAATCCCTATTGTTCTACAGTCCTGTATCATTTTCACTGGGTTTTTGTTGTTGTTGTGTTTTGGTTTCATTTTGTTTTGTTTGGGTTCCAGGAATGGAACTCACAACCTTGTGCTTGCCAGACAGGCACTGTGCTGCTGAGCTATATCCCCAGCCCTCTTTGGTTTGGTTTTATTCTGTTTTGTTTGATTTTATTATATCTAATGGTATGGGCAGCTATTTTGAAGATAACGAGATTTATTATGGTAGCCATTGCTGATTTCCTATTATCTTGTTTTAAAATCCTGTATCACTTTCATTGTTTTGTTTTGGTTGATTTTATTCTGTTATGTTTTGTTTGATTTTTACTATGTCTGAAGGGATGGGCAGCTATTTTGAAGACAAGAGGCATTATGGTAGCCTTTGTTGATTTCCTATTACCTTGTTTTGCAGTCCCATATCACTCTCACTGTTTTGATTTGATTGGTTTTATTCTGTTTTATTTTGTTTGGCTTTGTTCTCTTTAAAATAAAAAAAAATTTAAAATAAATAAAATGCCTGATGTAATCCTAATGGGTTTACTTTTTGTGAATTTTTTTTTCTCTAACAGCTTTTAAGACTCTGTCTCTGTGCTGGACTTCTGGGGTGTTGACTATAATGCTGTGGGGAACTGCTTTTCTCATCATAGTTATTTGGCATCTACAAACATTGCTTATCTGTGTGTTGAATTATTTTCCCATACTTGAAAAGGTTTTGCTGTGCTTTCTGCAAGCAGTTTTTTTAATTTCACATGGTCAGTCTTCTAATTTCTCTGCAATTCCAGTTAGCTTTTGATTAATATTTTTAGCATCCTCCAGTAGCTGTTGGGTTAATTTTTCTTCCTGTCTTACCATTTTCAGAATATATCATCATGTGATACCATTTTGTCCCTGATTTCTGAAACCCTGTCTTCATACAGGTCATTTCTTCTATTCATGAACTCAATAGAAATTTTTGTTCCAGGATTTCCATTTGGTGCCTTTTCATGTAGTCTCTTTCTTTGGTAAATTTGTTTTTCATGTTTTGAACCATTTTAGTCAGCTTTTCCAGGTTTTTTTGTTTGTTTCTCCCATAACCACATTGGCTAGTTTTTTTTAACTAGTCCATTATTTTTTGGATTATGCTATCTTTGAATTCACCAAGTTTCTGTGCTTCCTCTTTAATCATTTCATACAACTCAACTGTCTGGTGTTTCCTTTCCTCTCCACCAGTGCCCCTTGGGTCTGCTTTATGAGAGCTGGGAACCGTTGGAGGCATTCTCTTGCCTCATTTTCCCCTGTTCTTTGTGTTTGCATCCACATGCTGTAGATTAAGGCCAAACAGAGTGAAGAAAATTTGGTTTTGGTTTAAAAAAATCTCTTTAGTTAGATTCTGTCTTCCAGTGATGTATCCTTGACCTTAAGGACCAGACAGCGTCTGCCTGAAGCCATGAGGTCTGTTTCTCTCTCTGAACGCTTATCCTGCTTTCTGCTTAGGCTCCATGGGTGCACAGGCCTCCGTGGATCTCATGGCCTTACTTGATCTGGGGAGTGTTATGGGTTAGGACAGAAAGAGGTGAGTCTCCCCTTCTCCCTTGTTGTTCCTGCTGTCCTCCGATGCTATGTCTGATGCCCCTTCTGCCATGCAACCTCCACTGGAGTCAGCTCATCATGGACTGAAATCTCCACAAACTGTGAGCTAAGTAAATTTTTCTTCCTTTAACTTTTGGCATCAGGTATTTTGCCTCTGCAACAAAAAAGGTAACTAAGGCAGGGAGGTAAATGTTATGAATGTCTTTTTCTGCCACAGGCTTTCCTTGCCTAATGTACGACCAAAGGCCACTGGCCCAGGTACCATTTACCATCTCTCTGTTTGCGGATGTGCATCTGTCTCTGGAACTCCCTGGAGAACCCAGTGTTGCCCCAGGCTCAGCTGAGGACCCTTTTTGCCAGCACATGGTGGTGGGTGGGACCTAACACTGTCTCTGGTCTTTCTGGCTTTTGGGGAAACAAGAGGCAGGCACCCACCCTGTTCTGGCTCTGATGACTCAGCCTCTAATCTGGTTACCAGTCCTGCTCTCCTCACAGGGCTCTGCCCTCCACCCTGCTTGGAGTTTTCACAGACCCAGTTTTCCCTGAGCTCTGTAATCCACAGTTAGGAGGTGCTGGGGTCCCTGGTGGGAGCTTGCCAGCAACTGTGAATGCGTGAATAGCCAGTGAACGGCACTCCTACTGTACGTGGGGAGAATGAGAGATTTGTTTCTTTCTGTGTTAGGTGAGACTTCTCTCTCCCCACAGTCTCCCTGCTGGCAGAAACTGGGATGCTGCTGTTCACAAGGCATATGGCAGTTTGTTTCACCCCATTCTCCTGTTTTTTGTTTCTCTGAGTCTCAGGGTTGCATATGACTTACTTGCTGGGTCTGATAGGGAGGTTAGAGTGTGAGTCTATTCCAGTGATGGCAAGTCTTTTAAAACTTTCAGGCATGACAAACAGCCCTCAATGGCACGCATGCCAAAGCTTCATCATCATTGGTCTATTCTGTCAACCAGGCCCTGGCTGAAGGCCAGCTCCTCCCCTCAGTCCAATCCTTTCCTAAAATGGCATGCCCGCGGGGACTGGGGGAGGTGGGGGCGGTTTGGTTTCCCATTATACACCCAACACACATGGGATTTTAGTCCAACTAGCCCCCTTCTTTTTCTTTCTTTCTTTCTTTCTTTCTTTCTTTCTTTCTTTCTTTCTCTCTCACTTTCTTTCTTTCTTTCTTTCTTTCTTTCTTTCTTTCTTTCTTCTTTCTTTCTTTCTTTCTTTCTTTCTCTCTCACTTTCTTTCTTTCTTTCTTTCTTCTTTCTTTCTTTCTTTCTTTCTTTCTTTCTTTCTTTCTTTCTTCTTTCTTTTTTGAGACAAGGTCTTGCTATGTATCTCAGGTTGGCCTTGAACTCACTAGGTAGTCCAGGTGATCCTCCTGTCTCAGCCTCCTGAGTACTGGAATTACAGCCCATGTCCAGTTTAGATTTCCTTTTTGTTTATCCTTCTGTTTCAGACTTTCACCCCTGCTTCAGGGTATCTGCTTTTCTCCTGTGCCAATTTAGAGACACTTGCCTTTACATTTATCAAGTTGTCCCCTTACAAATGGCTCACCAATAAAAAGTATTCCAGTTCTCGCTAAGAACTGGAGAAGACAAGCCAAACACAGTACCAAAAGTTTATTTGAAAAGTGAGGAATCAAGGAGTCAGGAAAGAACTAGCTCTGTAGAGTAAACTTGGTGGCCCAAAGTTTACAGTTTCCTCTACAAAGAGGGGAAGGATAAAAGGAAAAATAAAAGTGCTCTCTTCATCTAGACACATGTTGGGCTACCACGAGGAGTCATATTAGCAGACTCCAATATAGGGACTCCCCTCTTTTATGCCGTCCGCATCTTGTGGGGGTGTCTTCCACAGATGGGGTCCTGAGAATTATTCGGCACTGTCCTGAGATCTTGTAATTGACTGGTTCCATTTATTTTCCCAGTCAGCTTTGCCTTAGCCTGCCTGCTGCATCACTTACTGTCACCCCCATGGGGCCGTCTTCTCCCCTGCTGTGTGTCTGTATGCTGCTATGCACTCAGGCAGGGCAGCCACTCAGTAAAATGTTCATTGAGTGTTTGCTTCTTAGCAAAGTTTATGACTCCTCAAGTGATGTAAGTTTAAAGAGAAGAGATGGTAAATGCAGGATGCTCTGGATTGTAAATCTTTTGGTACATTTAGATATTTGGAGCCATGCCTCCTGACACTTCATGAAACTAGATAAACGAGAGGGCTGTATTCCATTCCTCCAGAGACAGTCCCATTGTTTAGTAAGATGTCATTTCAGGGCTATTTTAGTCAACTTGGAAGATCATCCTTTCATGGGGAGCTCTTCCAGCTGAGAAGTGCTCTTCGTCTTTAAGAACGCACAGGCTCTTACACCTTGGGCTATCTCACAGGATACTGGACACCAAGACACAGACTTTCCAAGGGAGTTTCCTCTCTTGGCTCCTAGGAAGGCTCCACAAATCGTTAGTCTTCTCTTAATGCTGGTGCATTTAGTGAGAAGAGAACAAGGCATAAGAGAGAAGAATGTGAGTCTAGTCTTATCAAATTAGTTAGTTCTTCATACCTAGTAGATTAAGGATTTTCTTTTCCAGAACAGGCATGAAAGAGGACATCTCCAGATTCTATTACCAGGGCCCTTTGGCTATCTTCCCACTGTCAAAATTTTGGGCCAGACATCTGGATTTACACATGAATTTAAAAGCAAGGCAGATCTTAGGGAAGGAAACTGTTTTAATTATCTCATGCTTTACACACTGCCACAGTACTCAGTGACTTAAACCAACAGTAAATATTCTTTTTTGTAACTGTGTGGCTGATTTGGGTCAGCTGAATTCTGTTTTACATGGTATAGTTGAGATCACTCATGAGCTACATTCAGCTAGGAGCTATGACTGAGACATCTGAGTGGTTCTCTCATCCCCCAGGACTTGTTACTATTCTATAGTTTAGCCAAGGCTTTTCTGTTGGTTTTCAAGAAGGAGCATTTTAAGAGGACGAGCCACAATAAAAGATCGCTATCAACTTTCTGTTGGCCTCAACTTGTTAATGTGTCATTGGCCAAAGCAAGACCATGACCAACTGCAGAACCAGTGTGGGAAGTGAGAATACAAGCACATAAATACCAGGAGGTGTGGTCAATAAGCAGCCACCAGTGCACAATTCACCACCTGAGAGCAGGGTAACTGTGCAGGCTGAGTCTCACCATCCATGGTGCTCAGGTAGCAAAGCTTTACCAAGACACTTCTGTGAAACATATTTATGTTCGTTACAAGAAAAATAAGATCACAACACAAAGCCACCATGCTGTTTATACCTTACATGTATTTTGGAATGTAAGAGACTTTTTAAAACGCCAGGATTTATTGAATATCTACAATATGCCAGGTACTATTAAGGTACTTTCACATTTTTCCTTCCAGTCTGTAAGTTGGCGAGGCTGTGTCCTACACTAACCCTGCTGAAATCTGCAGCACTTGCCATCCTCACTTGTACTAATTTATATTAGTTCCTGTCTCTGTGTCTCCTCTTTTTTAGAATCTACCTTAAATTGATGAAACAGTTTTTTGCAACTGCACACTCTTTTCTTTATGCCCTATTTTTCAGGATTTCCCTGACAATTCTGCAGGGAAAGTATATGAGTTAACATGTGTAGCAGACCATCTTAGAAATAAAATCCTAGGACGTTGTGTCTCTAGGTTGTGGGTTCTGTAGTGGATGAAGTTTTTCTGGGCAGGAAAAGCAGGCAGCCTATCACTTGATGATTTCCTGCAGAGACCCAAGCTCTTTGGAGTGTTTTATTCCTTGTCTGTCCTGACACTTGCCCTCCTTCAACTGAACACTCATTGTAGCTAATGCCAAGCTCTGACATTGTGTGATTCTACCATGGGATTTGCAGGCAAGGGCTAGGAAGTGACATAGAGGAAGCAACTCAAAAGGTCCACATATCCTTTAAGTTTGTAATGAACTTTAATGTTTTATAGGCAACTACAGTAAGAGGTAAGAACTTCCACATTTTCCCAGGAAGTTCAGGGAGAACTGAAAGGGTAAGATAGAACCTATGTGATTATAATAAAATATCATAGGCTGTACAGATTAAACAATAGAACATATTTCCTCAGAGTTCTGGAGACCAGATGTAGAGGCCATCTTAAATGTAAAGGAAATTTTAAAACTTATATTTATAATACTAGTATATTTCTACCATTATTCAAGGATGAGACTGAGAAGCATAGCCTGTTCTAGTAATAAGAAAGCTACAAAACTTAACAAGCTCTAGCATTCTGGATGCCAGCTGCAAGCCAGGCAGAGATGTTTTGCTTGCTTTCAAGCCCCACAGACTTTATCACTTCAAGGACAACTCTGCCCCTTCTCAGACAATGATTGATTCTTCCTGAGTGTTATATGAGAGTAACCCCAAAATTAGCTTATGTAGAGTAAAACTTTCCTAGAAATGTATGACATGTGTAACCAACTGTAAAATGTCATGTTTCCTGCCTTTTTGTGCTTCCTTTTAAAACCTCCTGCTAACCTCAAAACAGGGATGATGATTTGGAACTGAGATCCTCATCAGCTGGCTAGTGTGATAAACCCGTTTGCCTTCCAAATTTCCTTTGTGCCATGTCTTCCTTCTGGTCTGTTCCTGAATTCCACACATAGACATTTGAGATCAAGATGCTGTCAGACAGTGTTTGGATCTCCCTTCCTGCCTTGTAGACAGCCACTTTCTCACTGTGTCCTCATATGGCCTTTCTTCTGTGCATATGGAGAGTTCTCAGGTGTCTCTTCCTTCTTCTATAGAAGACATCTATCCTACCTACGCTGAAGGCTCCATCACCAGACACAGTTATGTCAGGGATTAAAATATGTACATATCAGTTGGGGATAAGGAGTGCATTTTCTGCTTTCCCATTGCTGAGAGGCAGTACCCAAAACACACAACTTACAGAAGGAGATGTTTAATTTAGTTCACAGTTTCCCAGGATTCAGTAGGTGGCCAGCAGGAACAACATAGCAGAAACGGCACAGGGAATCAAAGCTACTCAGTTAATGATGGCCAGGAAGTACAGCAAAGGAACAGTGACAGAGAAAGGGTGAGGGAGCAGGCATAGACCCCAAGGCCATGTCTTCATGACTCAGACAGAAGTTTGCTCCACCAATGGCTTGGTGGATCCCAAAGCCATCCAACTTCACTCTGTCCTAACCATGACAAAGGGTAAAATTCAATCTGTAATGTGATCCTTGTGGGCCAAACAGATTCCCTTTGCCTCATTTTGGAATCAGCACTAAAAGATTTCTTTCTGAGTGAGCTGCCTGCACTGGGCTATTATTAGGATGTGGACATGAAATAATGGTATTATGGTTTGGATCTACAATGTCCCTCAAAGGCTCATGTGTTGAAGGCTTAATCTCCAATACAGCAATGTACAGAGGGAGAACTTTGGGAAGTACTGGGTCATGAGAGGTCTGATCTCATCAATGGATAAATACATTGGTGGATTCATAATTAAATGGATTATTGGGAGATGATAGAAACTGTAAGAGGTGGGGCCTACTTGGAGAAAGCAGGTCACTAGGAGCATTCTTGGAAGGGTATATCTTACCTTGTTCCAGCCTTTTCCATGTATTCTCTTGTTGACTTCCCTTCCCTTCCCTCCTCTTTCTCCTCTATTTCCCTTTTCTCCTGCCCATCCTCCTTTTCCTCCCCTGACTCCTCTCCCCCTTCCTCCTCCTCCTTCCTCTTTTTGGTCTCTGTGTATCTCTGTCTGTCTGTCTCTCTCCTCACTCTCCCTCTCTCCTTTCTTCCCTCTCTCTCTGCTTTTGGCAGTCGTCATGAGCTGAGCAGTTTTGCTCTGCCACATCCTGTCCCACCATAGGCCCAGAAAAAATGAAGCCAGCTGATTACTGATTGAGACCATAAGCCAAATAAATCTTTCCCTTTAAGTTTTTCCCTCTTAGGTATTTTAGCACAGTGACAGAATGCTAACACACATGCTTTCTTCCAGGGAGAGCAGAGCGAAGTAGTTACAGAAAAACAGGGAAAGACTGAAAGAAGAGTAAGAGACAAGAATGGTACAAAACAAGCCCCGCTCCCACTGTAGACCCTCAACAGCTGATAAAATGAAAAAGACAATAGCAAATAGTAGTAAAGCTATGAAAGAGGCAAAACTCATTTCCCCTGCTGCTGGTAGGAGTATGAAACAGTACAACTGTTTTTGAAAAGCTAGAGTTTCTTGTGAAATTAAGCATATACTTGCCATACAACCCAATTATGCCTCAGACAGTCTTTCTGTGTGCATGCCCCCCCACCACACACTTACGCCAAGAGACATATACTTGGATATTCACAAAAGTGTTATTTATAAAAATAACATACTGGAAACAACCCAAATGTCCATCAATAATGGTGTGAATAAATAACTTGCAGTATATTCACACAATGAAATATTCTACAGAAATGAGAGTAAATTACTGCTATAAGCAACAATATAAATGAATCTCACAGATAAAGTGTCAAATGAAAGTGACTAGTGTAAAAACATGTGAAACTGATCTATGGTATTGGGTGTCAGGACAGGTGTTAGTAACGGACGGTGAGTAGAAGGAAGAGTAGCTGGAGCTTCTGAGACGCTAACAATATTCATTTTCTTGAGCTGGTGCCAAATATATGGGTGTATTTAAGTTGTAAAATTTATCAAGCTGTGCACGTAGGACATGTGCATTTTTCTACATATTTCTTATTTTCCAATAAAAAGTTTTAAGTATATACAAATATCATTTAAAAAATTTAAATGAACGTAGACACAGAGATGGGTGGCACCTAATGTCAGCAGTGTTCCTTAGAGAATGATGATATTTACACTTCTTTAAATTGACCTCTTTTGGACTGAAGCAACCTCGAGTGGTTTCTCCAGCCAAGGGGATAGTCAGCACCTTGTATCTTCCCATGACAGATTGAGGTCCAAACTCTCTACTCCCCCAGTTCTGGTCATCTTCAGAGTAGCTGAAAGTTAAGCACATAGTCTTCAAATTCTCAGTCTCCATCTTCAATCAGGTTCAAACTCCACATTTATCAACTTCCACTAAGAGCCTTGCATTTTTTGAGGAATGATGACCTGAATGGCTAACTCGCCAGTGACTTTTTTGTCCTTCAAACCAATCCAGAACAGAGGCAGGATCTAAGTTTGTGGACATTTTCATCTGAGAAAGAGAGGACTTGAGTAAGGCACAAATCTTCTGTTTCTCAGACAGAGCAGTGCTGCTCACATATGTAGGATGTGAGACAGGAATGCTTGTGGCTAAGTCATCAGCCAGTACAGACTCAGGACACACAATGCAAGACGTCTCGTTATCAGGCCAGACGTTTTGAACTGTAGTTAAGCTGTACTTCATAAGTTTGGTGATTTATCCCACAGCTCATTCCTGATGGCTTTATGAGAAAACAGAAACCAGCCCAGAGTTCAACTCCTCCCACACAACCCAAGAGCACAGTCACTAGTTCATAAAGCAGAGGTGGCCAAGCAATGAGATGCTTGCAGCTAAGGACTGATCAGATCCTTGGCCCCAAACCCTAAACCTTTCTAGATGTTTGGCTGTCTGTGTTTACCAAATTCAGACAGCCCAATAGCACCTTCTGCAGGCAGGGTTGAATTTAGTCAACCTCATCCCACACAGTAAATAAAGCTATGGAAGCTCAACTCCATGCCTGCTCTTCATGCATCTTGTATGACTACTTTGATCTTCTTAGGTTTAATAGGCAACATCATTTGCTTCCAGTCATGATGACTAAGTCTCAAAGACCATGTCTCATTAGAAATAAAATTTAGCTTCAGTAGAATCCTGCCTCTGAGTTGATTATACATCTGCACTTCTCCTTGTACTGTCTAGTAGACAAGTCAAGTTCGGAGACTGAAGAGTTCTAGAAAGTCCACTCAAGGTCATGGGAAAAAGAAAACATTTGGGACTGGGGATTTAGCTCAGCAGTTCAAGTGCTTGCTTGCTAAGTGCAAAGTGGTGAGTTCAATCTCTGGTACCAAAAAATAAAAATAAAAAAGGAGAACATTTATTTACTCAACAAATTATTATTGAGTGCCTATTCTGTACCATGAACCATCCTATATACTGAGTTAACAGTGAAGAACAAAACAGACCAAGTCCCTTCTCTCATGGGCTATACATCCTACAGTGAAAGAGACAGACAATGAACAAGGTCCATCTTAAAAGACAATTTCACATGGAGATAAGATCCATGAAGCAATGAGATGAGCAGGGGCTAAGGTGTGCATGAGCTACTGGGGTAGGGTGGTAGGAGAAGATCTCTCTAGAGAACATCAGGTTTAGGCTCTGACTTGAACAACAAGAAGGTAGGTGCTGAAAAAAAAAATCTGGAGGAAAGGAATTCCAGACAGAAGGGACAACAAAAACATGGGCTTTAAGGCAAGGATAAACTTAGTGTGTGTGGTAATAGAAAAAGGTCAGCGTGGCTGGAGTGAAGGTTGGAGTGACTTAGAGGGAAACCAACAGTGGCTTCGGGAGTCAGATCGTGTAAAATTGTAGCATGATAAGAAATAAAATCTTCCTGGCAGCTGTGAACAGATCATGAAAATGTATGATAATATCCAAAGAGAGGGGAACACTGCACTGAGTGTAAGAAAGCACATGTAGCATGATGGTCAGAGGCTCACACTCTAGAAACAGAACTGTCTCTGGCCGATCACTGTGCTGTGAGCTATGGCAAATGGCTTAACCTCTCCAGCCTTAGTTCTTCACCCTTAAATAGGATAACAAGAGGTTCTACCTGATATGCTGTTTTTAAATTTAAATAAATTTATATATATAATGAGTTTAGAACAAAGACTGATGTATAGTACTGATTGAATTTTAGTTGTTGTTAGTGGGGAAAGACTGATTCAATAGGCTCTTCATATTATATTTTAATTTTAAAATGATTGGCAGAATAACATTTTGGAGTGCAGTCTATGTTTAGTTCTTTTTTATATTACCTTTTTATTTTTTAATTTTTATTGGTACATGCTATTATATTTTTCATAGGTTGGTGCACGTATATAACACATCTCCATTTTTTTCATCCCTTTTCCCCCTCTGCCCCCCCATTCCTTCGATCTCTGGTGTCTTTTCCTTTTGCAAAAGATGTCTGTCCTTGTTTCTTCTTTCCCTTCCATCTTCTTATAGGAGAAATTTGCTACCAGATTTCAACATACAAATTTGAAGGCCACAAGCATTAAATCTATTTTAAGGATGAAGAAGAAAGTCGAAAAGTAGAAGAAAGTAGAAAAGGGATAAAGTAGGTAAAGACAGAAGAAAGTAAGGAGAAAGAAAAAAAATAAGCTACTGGAATGGCAGAGATATAACTTCCAGTGTGAGGATGGATCATTAAATTGTTTTCAGGAAGTGGACCAAAACTTCAGGAATCACCCTAGGATACAGGCTATAAACTGTGCAAAATCAGATATAGAATTGGGTTAGAACACCTAGAGGTGATCATGTGTTGGAAATTAGTTCATATTATCAAAGTCTATTTTGTGTGCATATAACAGAATACCATAGACTGGGTAATTTATAATGAGATATTTATTGGCTTATAATTCTAGAGGCTGGAAAATCCAAAATTGGGATCTGACATCTGGGAAGAGCCCTTTTGTTCCATTATTTTGTGATCAAAGGGTAAAGAGAAGGCAAGGAGAAAACAAAAGAGACCAAGTTTATCTTTATATAAGCAATCTATTCCTAAGATAATGAACCCACACTTACAATAACGTCACTAATCCATTCAGGAGGTGGTATGCCCTTAACTCAAATGCCTCCCAATAAGCCCTGCTTCCCAATCCACCACAGTGGGGACCAAGTTTCCAACACATGAAATTTGCAGATCACATTCAAACCACAGCACTAACCAAACTCAAAGGGTGTTGATAAACTGCGAAACCCCACTCCACTGTCTTAAAAATAGCTTTTCAGTGCACCATGCCTACTTTCCTGAGTTCTCTGTACCTAAAACTACACAATTAGTATCAAATCAGAGCCTTGGAGAGTCCTACGAGATACACTGACTACCCAGCAGAAGAGCTTGGACTTGATACTTTTTCTAGCCAAAATTCTTATTTCTACTTGTGATTGTCTGAAAGGAAAATATGTGGGGAGACTGTGGTCAAAGGAATGTCTGAAGTGAATGTGAAAAGCCGGGGACCATGGAACAATAGTTTCCAGGCTCCTGGAAAGCATGGTTGAAGTTTAGAGCAGATCTGCAGGATAAAGGTCAGCGGAATTAAAAGCAGTTTATTCTCAGAGTTGTTGCTTTGGTCATTGTGTCCTCTCTGCCCTGATAAGCTTGTTTAAACTGGGTTGACCTGCCTCATGTAACAAACTGTCCCAATCCTCCCCTATCCCCTGACCATGACTCCTATACAAATGTTACAAATGCTTTTCTTCTACATTTTTGTTCTCCTGTTCTTCAGTTACAAATAAATAACTCCAGGGATCTTGGCTTGCTGCTGTTTCTCTGAAGCTCTCTGCTGCTGAAGAAGCAACCTCTCTGAACCTCTCCATGACTGAACTGGAAGTCTCATCTCTAAGTAATCTTTCACCCTTTATGCCACCACAGTCACGCACTATGACAAAATGTATAATAATTTTGTTAGCTGTCCAGGAAGACACTAAGGAATTTGCCAAGGATTCAGTATTCAGTTTGACTGCACAGCCTGAGGATGTAACACTTGTAGGGATGTTTAGAACCACATTCTCAGTAGTAGACTGTTTCTAGTGTATGTGATGAGGCTCTAGGATCAGTTTTCAACACACACACACAAATACAGAAAAATAAAAATATTCATGATTTCAAGATTTTCTAACAACTGTGGCCTAGTTTTACCCACATATCTCTTCAGTTTTCCTATCCATGAAAAATACTATCAATCTTTTTTCTATTCTCAAAACACTTTATGGGGTACAGATGATTTTAATAATGTATAAAAGACACTTAAACCAGGAACTGTAGTACACATCTGCAGTCCCAGCTACATGGGAGGCTGAAGCAGAAAAGATCACTTGAGCCTATGAGTTTGAGGTTAGCCTGGGCAAACCCATCTTAAACAAACAAACAAAAAGACACATAATGTCAAAGAAAAAATTTTGACACATATACTCTACAATATAAATTCTCAGTACTGACAATTATCTCTGATTATGGTAAGTTCCTAGGAAAAACAGATATACCCAGACACACAAGGGTAAACTCAGTTACACATGTAAGACTAGAGATTATTTTTATAAAACTGTAAAGCCAAGAAAATCAGGGGCAGTATGTAGATTGTAGTCTCCATTATATTTCACTTACAAAGACCAAATTTACTTCAAGATAGTCCAAAGTGATTCTCCTGATGGAGGGCAGTAATCAGCCATTAACCAATTTCAGACTTACCTCATACTCAATAATACGCTTGAAGGCGTAACACTAACAACTGATGAAACAGTTCATTTGTCTAGGACTCCCCTATGTGGTGAGGCCACTCTCTAGTGCTCAGAGGAAACAAAAAGAATCAAGAAAAAAAGTAAAGTCATCCCCAAGAATGAGGTCACAAATTGAAAAGAGAAAGAAAAATAAGGAAGCATAGGATTTTCTCCACAGGGGAACTTTTAATTTAAATTACTTCCACCTCGCAGCAAGATTCACCTTTAACTACATGGGTCAGTTCCCAGAATGGCCCATGGCAAGGTCTGGGCAACCAAATGGTTGAACTGTTTGGAACCAAATGCACAGCTGGGTGCACTCAGGCATATGCCCTCAGTGATGGGTGCACATCAGTGGGCACTGACCTGCTGCATCCATCCCTGAGACCTATGGGTCACTCTAAAGGACTCTGTGGAGAGGCTTTATCTGAGGAGAGGTGCAGTTGGGAAAATGGACACTTGATTTTATTACTTAAGATTTAGTAGCCATTTCAGCTGATTTAACTTGATTCTTTTGAGCATTGAGCAATTAATCCTTCCTTAGAATGCTCTAGAAGTAATCTTGCAGTATTCAGCTCAGATCCACAGCCTGTTACATGCTTCCTAGCGATAAGCACAAATCTCTAAAAACTAGCAATGGCACTTGCATAAACAGGTTTAGGTAAAATCCATCAATTTGTGTTACATCTTTTTGTTTCTTCAGGTACTTAGCTTGGTTACTGTCTTTTAAAAACTCATTCATTCTACTTGGGTTTTTCATTACTAAGAGAGAGAGGAAGCCAATGAACCTGAAAACTTCAGGCCTTGCCCTGAATCTATGGAGACTTACATTCTTGGCATCACCACTTCCTCATTCATGAAGAACACATGAAATTACCTACTTCATAGAGACACAGAGAGAATCAAATGGATAATATGAATGAAAAATCTCTATAGGTGGCAAGTTACTAAAGTAAACTGATTATTAATGCTAGTTTCCTAAGATAAGTGTGCCAATTCTAGACATAAGAGGAGAAGAATCCTAAAATCATAAAAATTTGTTTTTAACCAGCCCACCTCCCTGATAAGCAATCATTGCTCAGGTAAGTGGTGGCAACTCCAGGGGGAGAACCACCCAGTGTCTCCTGAGATCTGCACCATGTTGGAACTTAGGGCGCTGTGAAACCAATTAATCAGCCTGCCTCCCTGGTAAGCAGTTCTGAGCCTACCAAGTGCACTGGCTGAGAATCAAACATCCTATCCCACTCTCCTATTAGCAAATGGGAGCCAGAGGCCTGAGTATCTCTTGGGAGGTTGACCACATGCAATATAGCAAATAAGGGATATTTCCTTCTGCCAGCTATTTGAAGGCAAATATTATTATCACTGTTTTGCTTTATTCTGATTAATGGTATTGCTCTATTCAATATTCTGCTTTGATAAGTTCTATAATGTTCTGTATTTCCTTTGATTCTGATATACCTGATTGAAAGAACATCTATTGTGAAGAAAATGAGATATACTATAGTACCTATTACTGTTATCCTGGTAACATGTTGTGACATTCTGTATCAGTTTCACTGCATTGTCTCAGTTGGCTATGTTCTGTCTTGTTCTATTGTACTTCACTACCTTCAAACTTAAAAAATTTTTTGAGGAGGAGCTAAAGATGGCTGATCAATAAACAACAAAATACAAATCCTCCTGGGAGAAACAACTCATATGCCAGCATAAAACATCCTGGAGAGATCTAGACAGAGGGAGATGGATTCTCTTGACACAGGAAGAAATTAAAATGAAAAAAAGCTCGTCAAATGTGCAGTCTCAGAGCTATAATTGGAACAGCTAAAATTATTGGACATGGCGTTTTTGCTGTGACCCACCAAGTTGGCACTGGCCTGAATCCATGCCATCCAGCAGAACCTCCCAAACTCGTTCCTGCCGCCACTCACAGGAGCTACAAATACGCAGAAGTTGGGGATTGGTGAGCCCAATGGAGAGCAGAGCCAGCGAAGGGACCTTCATTAATCCACAGTCATTGCTGGGAATGAGAACCCCCCCCCCCATGGGAAGGGCACGACCAAATGGGCGACATGTTGGAATTGGGCAGGAGGAGCCTAAACTGGGAGCGATGGTGACTTTAGAAGGTTGCTCCCTCCCCAGAGCAGATTCATGGGATTTGCTTGGACGGGGTCATGCCCCTGGCCAGGACCCAATGAGCTGTCCCAAATTGATTCCCTGCACCTAGCATGCACTAACCAGGTGAAGGCTCCTGAAGTTTGGCTGGCACGGTGGGGAGGGGTTGGCACATGCAGCCCCTGCTTACATCTTAGTGACAAGAGCAGGCAGGAGAGAGCAGAGTTCCCTCGCCAGTGTGCTTCAGAAGAACCGTGGTCGACAAGGAAGGGGGCTGGGACCTCCACTGTACACCTGTGTGGAGGAAGCCGGGACCATGACAGAAGAGAGAGGAAAAGGAAGGCGCCCAGCCCAGAACCCTGAGAGCACTGATCCAAGAGAGGGAAAAACAAGGGAGACTAAGGGCAGCAAACATGCAACATCAGACATTGCTTCAATGGACTTTAAAAGATATCTTTGGAACCTTGTAGACAAGCTCAAAACTGAAATATTAAATCAGGTAAAGCAAGATATGAGTAGAGTAATAAAAGAAATGCTAAGCATCTCTCAGGAAGAAATAGATGGAAGAAGGGAGGAACACAAAAAAAGGAGAGAAACATTCGATAAAGAACATAAAGAAAATATAAAATACATGAAGCAGATTCAAAGAGAAAACTCCATTGAATTTAAAAACTCCATTGAAAGCTGGCAAAACTCCTTAAAAGAAACTAAGGATAGACTATCAAAACTTGAAGACAAGTTTGCAATATGTGATCATGAAAGGAAAGGTCTCTTGAAAATAACAAGGAAACAGGCAGTAATAATACGAAGGCTAGAGGACAACAAGACAATCTATAATTTAAGAATAAGAAATGTGAATGAAGAAGGAGGAATATCAATAGGCTAATTACAAAGGCTATTCATGGAAATAATTAAGGAAAACTTCCCAAGCATGGGAAAAGAAAATGACATTTGGCTATGTTAGGCATACAGAAATCCAGCCACCTACAACCAAAACAGAGCTACACTCAGACATATAATAATCAAGTTACCAGAAATTCAATGTAAAAGCAGAATATTAAAAGCTGTCAGAGAAAGGAAACAGATTACCTATAAAAGTAAGCCCATCAAGATCATGGCAGACTTCTCGACACAGACCATCAGATCAATAAGAGCTTGGAGTGAAGTATTTCAAGCCCTGAAAGAAATTAACCTCCAGCCCAGATTGATGTACCCTGCAAAGCTATCAATAGAAATTAATGGAGAAACAAGATGCTTCCATGACAAAGAGTAACTGGGGGAATTTGCGACCACCAATCCAACCCTACAGAGAATACTGAAGGACATTCTAGAGAGAGAGAGAAAAAAATACCAAGATTTTAGGAACAGTAACAGAAAGGCCTCAGTGAGCAGGGCAGGCAGTAGAATGAAGGAGAAAACTAGACAAACAAAGGCAGAAAAATAACATGGCAGAAATGAGGCAGAGAAGGATGCTAGAATCTCTAACATAGATGGCTTTGATACACTATATTGTTAATAGTGCACCAGGATTTAAAACCCACATCACTCACACTACTCTGCTTAGATGTATTATATTCTGTTCCAGTCATTCTACCTGTACCAGATCTGAGGGTATAGACAGTTATCCCAAAAATAGGATATAGTACAGTAATCATCCTTAATTTCCTATTAACTTAATCTAAAGCTCTGTAAAACCTACACTGTTTTACCATGACTGATCGTAATCGAATCTGGTTTGTTAGATTGCTGTCTTGTATTGATACATTTTATTCAAAGCTGTTATGATTGATAGTATCAAGTCTGAGAGTATAGGCAACTGCACTGAAGATGACAAGATTCACTAGAATATCCACTGTGGTTTGATTATTACCTGCCTTTGAAGTTTTATATTGTCTACAATGTTTTATTTTTTACTAATATTGTTATGTACTGCTATATTCAATTATACTTCTATATTCAATTATGTCTGATGATATAGACAACTCTATTGAAGATAATAAGAAACAACACAGTAATCATTGCAAATCACCTTGTACTGTGGTTTTATATGACATTTTGGTTTCATGTTTTATAGGAATTTTTTTTGTTTTGTCTTGTTTTTTTTCCTGTTCTAATACAGAAAGGATAGAAATCCATGTAGAGACTCATGTATGCATAGCTATTTACACTCTCACTGTTTGACTATCTACTTTGTATGCTTTAATTTTGTAACTTGAACAACTATTTCTAAGAGGACCAATATGTAATTTATCAACTAGTGATTTCTTACTGTTTATCTTTTTTTTTTTGAAATTCTGTATTATCTCTACCCTTTACATGTTTTTTTTCCCTTTAAATAAAAAAAAAATTAAATTTTTTTTTTTGCTTTGGAGCCTGAATATAAAATTGTTTCATCACTTTCTCTCCTCCTGTCCAGAAAAATGTTTTGGAGAAATGACTCAGCTTTGTGGAATGATGCAGATATATGTCTATGACTACTCTGACCAGGTGAATTTCCATCAGCTCTTCCTTAGCTACTTCAACAGTATTTAGCAACAAAACCAGAAGATCTAGGCTGATGTCTTTAGTGGACATCAGGGCTTAGTCCCTGGGTGAAACAGCTTCAACACACAGCCACAAAACTAACACTCCCTGCTCATTCCTATGCCATCCTGATGGGGGAAGCCCACGTGCCATAACCCAAGGCAAACTGAAGACCTGATGCTTTCTAACTGTTTGTGGTCAATGGATTCTAAGTGGAAAACCATTTTTCTAAAGAAATACACAATTATTATTGGCAGAGCTTCTAGCATTCTTCCTTGTCTCTACACTCCTAAAGTGCTGTCTCCATTTTATATGCTACTGAAACTGTCAGTCTGTTAGTTCAGCTCTTATCCCCTGACCAGTTTGCTTTATGCATGACCAGCTAATCTACCTTCTCTGCCTTCAGATTCTTCCCATGGGATCCTTGGAGCTCAAACCGTGCCCTCACCAACAGTTTCTAGAGCAATATCATCGCCTCTAACCCTCCTTTAGCCTCCAGCCCTGAATCTGGATCCTAGATCTGCCCTTAAGCCATCATTACTCCCGTCATCCCACACACGAAGGCTCTTCTGCTGTCCGGTCAGCCTCTGTGTGACATAAGGAAAATATAATTCCTGAGCTATTTGATGTCAAGTGTGCCTAGCTCGTGCTCTCACATCAAGGAATGAGGTCACAAACCAAAGGAGGGCATTAGGTTTCTTTTATTAGAAATAAAAGATAGAAGAATAGCTCCTGCATGTCCAGGCGGGGTCCTGAGTGTGTGGCGGCCAAGGTCCTTAAGGGTAATTTATACAGCAAAATCACAGTGTAAGGACAACAAATCTCAGACTACGATCCACTACAGGATTACAAGCATAGTTGCTCAGGTATGTTGATTTAATAGGGAAATGAGCCCCATAGCAAAGGTATGTGGGAAGAACAGAGGCATTTGGGGGAAAGAGGGGAGTATGGCTCCCGGTGGTCTGATCACTCATCTATGAGTCTCAGCCTATCTGGACAAGATGATGCTAATTACTATGTAGTCTTAAATTGCTGATTATCTGCAGGGAAGTATGCAGGCCTTGCTATTGCTTTCTGATTCTGAGGCCTTGTTTTCCAGATTTACCTCCAGCCATAACTCTGACATCTTTCATTTTTGTGCTGACTTCTTGGGGGCTCAATCCCTTTCTGACTGTATATTAATTTCTGTCTAACTTAATTGTCTACTTGCTGTTCCTCATTACCATTTCCAAGCTGTTTTCAAACTTCAAAAACTATAGCTCCTTTAAAGTTCATGCCTTTATTATTATTACTACTACTACTACTACTACTACTACTATTATTATTGGTACCGGAATCAAACTCAGGACCTTGCACTTGCCATCCAGGTGCTTATGCCACGGGGTTGTATCCCTGGCCCTTTTTAAAAATTATTTTATGGAAAAAAAAGTAAAACAAAGTTTTATAACAATGTAACAGGAGAATAACAATAGTTAATATATTACGTGTTACCTTTAAAGTAGTTGGTCAGGGTATAAGATATGGGCATAACAATCTCTCCAATCAATATTAGCACAAACTTTTCTTTTGATGAACGAAGAGACACTAATAGTATAACTGACTTGCATTTTTTCCTTTTCCCCGCCTTTCCTTTCACCCATCCTGGTTCATTTTTCCTTTTGAAAAATTTCTTTCTGTTTCACAATCTATTGTACATTTCAGAACTGATTTACTATTTCAGTTTCTCACAATTGGGAAACATGATGTTTTATACTTATTTTGTTTATGAGTATTGTCTCAAGTTACATACATTTACCTATAAAAGTCTCTAAGTTTATCTTTCTTTATGGCTGAGTGGTACTTCATTGTATTAAAAATCACATCTTTTTTGACCATTCTTCAAGTGATGGCCATTTGGGTTTTTTCCAAGATTTAACTATTACAAATTGTGCTGTTATAAATATGGGTGCACATGTATCACTTTGGTATGATGTTTTTAATTCTTCTGGAAAGATACCCAGAAGGGAAATAGCTAGGTAGAATGGCACCTCTAGCCCTAGTTTTTTGAGAAATTTTCACACTAATTCCCAAGTGGTTGCACCAGTCTACCTCCCACCAGCAGTAGAGAAGGGTTCCACTTTGCCTACAGCCCCACCAGCATTTGTTATTGGCTGATTTTTTGATGATAGCCATTCTTTCTGGAATGAAGTGGAATCTCAGTGTTGTTTTAATTTGCACCTCTTGAATGACCAGTAATGTTGAACATTTTTTCATATATTTATTTGGCATTTGTATTTCTTCATCTGAGAAACATGTATTCATCTCAGATGCCAATTTTTGGATTGGGTCTTTGAATTTAGGTGGTCTGCTTTTTTCAATTCTTTATATGGTCTAGACAGAAGTCTTTTGTCTGAGGGACAATTGACTAAAATTGTTTTCCACTCTGTAGGTTCTCTTTTCACTCTGTAGGTGATTTCTTTTCCTGTGCAAAAGCTTTTTTAGTAAGATGAAATCCAAAATGTTGATTCTTTGAAGCATTTCCTGTGCAGTGTGTTTTAATATTTAGATCTTTGATCTATTTTGACTTTAGTTTAGTGCAATAGATATGAGTCTAAGTTTAGTCTTCAGCATATAGACAGCCAGTTTTTCTAGCATCACTTATTTAAAAAGGCTGTCTTTCTTCCAGTCAATATGTTTGGCTCCTTTGTCAAAAATAAGGTGACTGAGTGTGTTTGTATTTGTGCCTACATCTTCTAATCTGTTTCACTGGTCCTCATTTTGTCTTTTGCCAGTACCATGCTGATTTGATCACAGTAGCTTTGTAGTATAATTTCAAGTCATAGATTCTGATGCCTCCTGCTTCACCTTTGTTGTCCACAGGGCCTCACTCTGTAGTTCAGGCTGGGCTTGAACTCACTATGTAGCCCAGGCTGGCCTCAAACTTGAAGTGATCCTCCTACCTCAGCCTCCTGAGTGCTAGGATTACAGGCATGCACCACCATGCCTGGCAAATCTAGTTAGGCAGAAGTCAGTATTTTCTTTGGCTTTCTTTCTTTCTTTCTTTCTTTCTTTCTTTCTTTCTTTCTTTCTTTCTTTCTTTCTTTCTGTAGTGCTGGGGATCCAACCTAGGGCCTTCTGCATGCAAGGCAAGAATTCTACCACTGAGCCACATCTCCAGCCCCAAAGTTTATGTCTTTAGACTATTCCAATCCCTTTCTTGTCCTGTTATCTAAAAACCCCTAAATGATACATTGATTCAAGAAAGTTTCTGGCACCTGGCTCCCTAATTTTTCTCCATCCTAGGTCTGTAACCCTTCTTGCAATGACTCATCCAATACTTGACACCTCTGTTCTTTGATTTCTTTACCTCCATTTCTCTTGACCTCTTAAGTAGTGTAGCCACTCTCTCCCACTGTCATTCTCCTGATCTTGTCACAACCAATAAAATCATTACCTCAGAAACTCTGCTAACATACTCAGATGCCTGTTCCAACCCAGCAAGCTTCTTCTGCATTAGCAGTTCAGACCAAAAGGCATTGTTTCCTTATTCATTATCCCATTATCATGGTTAATTTTAGACCCCAAACAGATTGGTTTGAGAGATGCCTGGAGAATTGGTAAAGCATATTTCTTAGTGTACCTATGAGGGTGATTCCTAAGAAGACTGGTGTATCAGCCAATGCAATGAGTGGGGAAAACCAAACTTGAGTGTGGGAAGTACTATCCAATAAGCTGGGGACTCAGAACAAAAAATAAAAATGTAGAATAGAAGGAAAACTCATGAGTGTTCTCTCTGTCTCTCTCTGTCTCTCTTTCTCTCTCTCCTGGTTTTGAGATATAATCCTTCCTCCCACACAGTCCCACCATGATATGATATAACCAAGAAGCCCTCACCAGAGCTGAGTCAATGCCAGTGACATATCCTTGAGCTTCCAGAACTGTTTGTTAAATAAATGTCCTTAATTTAGTAAAATTAGTCTATTTTTATGGTAATAAAAAACTGATGGATACAGAAATTGGTACTATACTGAAGGCCATTGCTATACCTATAATTATTAAGGCAGCTTTGGAATTGGTTAACAGGCAGAGGCTAACAGAGTCTGGAGTAGCTGTCTAGAAAAAGCATACACTTCTGTAAGCAGAGTGTATCAGGCAATACATAAGAAGGCTCAGAAGGTGGTAAGGCTAGGGAAGATACCTCTAGATTAAGATGGAAAGAGATGTCCCTAGATTAAGATGGGAAAGATTGGAAAATATCCTAGAAACTGGATATGTGGCTATGACCAGAATGATGATACAATTAAGAATTCTATTGGGAAAATATGTGAATGAAGATGCAGCAACAAATATAAATGAAGTAAAAAGTCTATTCACAGAAATAATTAAGGAAAACTTCCCAAACATAGGTAATGGAAGTGAAGTTCAGATAAATGAGGCATATACAACTGCAGCCAGCTACAACCAAAACAGATTTACACCCAGACATATAATAATCAGGATCCCAGAAATCCATCACAAGAACAGAATATTAAAAGCAGTCAGAGAAAAGAAACAGATTACCTATAAAAGAAAACTCATCAAAATCACAGGGGACTTCTCAATGTAAACCATCAAATCAAGAAGAGCTTGGAGTGAAATATTCCAAGCTCTGAAAGAAAATAACCTCCAACCCAGAATGATGTACCCTGCAAAACTGTCTCTCAAAATTAATGTAGAGATAAGATATTTCCACGACAAAGAGGAATTGGGGGAGTTTGTGACCACCAATCCAACCCTGCAAAGAATACTGAAGGACATTCTAGAGAGAGAGAAGAAAATCACCAGGATTACAGGAATAATGTCAGAAAGGCCTCAAAGAAAGGGGCAGACAGTGGAATAAAGGAGAAAAGTAATCAAATAACAACAGAAAAATAGCATGGCAGAGATAAAACAGAGAAGATTGGTTATACTGCTGTTTTATCTTGACTGATTTTATTTGAATCTGGTATGCTTGAGAGTGTCGAGTCGGAGAGTAGGGGCAACTACTCTGAAGATGACAGGATTCAATAGGATATTCATTCTGGTTTGATTGTTAACTGCCTTTGAAGTCTTATAATGTCTCCAATGTTTAGATTTTATTAATAGTGTAGAGCAATGCTAAGCTTATATTATATTTGATGATATAGACAATTTTATTGAAAATAACAAGAGACATCATAGTGACTACCGTAGATCACCTAGTGTTGTGTTTTTGTATGTTCTTTTCATTTCGTGTTTCTCTAGGAATTTGTATTGCTGACTTGTTTTGATTTGTTTCTCCCTCTAATACAGAAAGGCTAGATATATGTGTAGAGACTTATACATGTGTAGAACTTCTAAGTAGTTTATGAGAATGGATTATAGTTATTGTAAAGAAAAAAAAGGAAAAGAGAGTATTCTAAAGGATATAACTGCATGTATGTTTGAGTGTGTGGAATTAATAACCATGTTGTTAAAGTCTTAGTTGGATGGATGAGCAAAACCAACTGCAGTCTCACTGTTTGGATGTCCACTTTGTGGACTTTACTTTTGTAACTTGAACAACTGCATCTAAGAGGAAAGTATGTAATTATCAACCAGTGATTTTTTACTGGTTACTAATTTTTTTCTGTTTTGTTTTGTTTTTGAGACTTTGTATTGTTTCTACCCTCTTTCTGTTTCAAAATTTTTTCTTTAAATAAAAAAAAACATTTTTAAAAAAGAAAGAGGAGGAAAAGAAAGTGCTCTAAAAGAGATAACTGTACGTAACCTTAAGTGTGTAGGATTGATAACCACGTTACTAAGTTTTTGTTGGATCAGTGAACAGAACTGTTTGCAGCCTCACTGTTTGAATGTCCACTTTGTATGTTTTAATTTTGTAGCTTGAACAACTATATCCAAGAAGACAATATGTAATGCATCAAATAGTGATTTCTTGCTGTTTATTTTTTTTGAAATTCTGTATTGTTTCTACCCTTTTTTCTGTTTTGCTCCCCCCCTTAAATAAAATTTAAAAAAAAAGAATTCTATTGGAAATTGGGTTGAAGCCCTCTTTGAACACACTGTGCAAACAACTCAGCTGTATCAGGTCTGTGCCATAAGACTTAATGGAGGGCAAGGATTAAGAAAGATGGACTAGTTTGTTTTGGCAAAAGAGATTTAAAAACAGCAAAGATTCAGGCTGCAGCATGGATACTATTGGCCACTGTTAGGTTTACAGAGAGACTCAGAAACAAAAGGAAACAGAGCAGGAATATTTGGAAAATCAGCAACATGTCCAGGTGAGGAGCAAAAAGAAGAGATGTGTTTGGGAGGCAAAGGAGCTACTGAGGTTCTTGCTTGGAGATCGGCACAGACAGAAAAGAACCATGTGCTTTGCATCAGCACAATGGGGAAAAGGCCTTGAGGGCGTCTCGGAACTCTTGGAGGCTGTTCTTAAAACATAGTTTTCAGAAGCCCAGAAGCACAAATTTGTTTCAGGGAAGGGAAGCATTGTTTCCTGGAACACTGAGGTACAGCCATGACATTAGGAAGCTCAAGTCTGTCTCATGCTGGTGGCAGACATCTATTGTCTCCCCTTGATGCACATCTGAGTGCAAGAGTTATCATATTATCATGAGCTCCAGTGAGATTTCAAAGGAAGAAGTGGGGGGCAGGCAGAAGTTTGCCCCAGAATTGCAGTCCCTATAGGGATCCCTGAATGGGGGATGCCTGACTGAGCTTTGGTATTACAGCTGAAGAGCGCCCTGGAAACCCCTGCCCAGGATGGTCATTGACATCAGTGTGCAACCTAAGAGTAACTACACAGCCTGTGATCAGCAAAGATATAGGGACAGCACTGCCCAAGGCCTTGGAGGACCCTCCCTCCCTTTCTCTCTCCCTCCTTCCCTCCCTCCAGTTGCCAGACTCGGAAATTTAGGACTTTAATGTCTCCTTGCTGCTTTGGGTCAATTGCTTTTTTCTGTTTCCCTATTTGTCCCTTTGGGGATAGGTTTATGTGCCTGAGAAGTATGGAGGCTTGGACTTGGACTTCTGAGTGCTGCTGGAACAGTTAAGATTTGGGACTACTTGGGAAGGAATACATGCACTTTGCAGTGCGAGATGCACATGAACCTTAGAGTCCAGGGTGGAAGGCTTTGGGTTAGATATGGATCCTCCCCACCCCCACTCCCCAAGCATGTGTGGGAAGCTTGGTCCCAGGGTGGCAGTGTGGGAGGTTGTATGGATTCTTTAGAGGTGAAATCTAATGAGAAATATTTAAGGCAGTTGAGGTACAGCCCTTGAAAAAGATTAATGTATTTCTTGGGGAACCCCAGTTAGCACTGACAAGAAGGTTGCTATGCGAGCCTAAACCTGGTTCCATCCTGTCTTTCAAACTTCTTGCTTCAAGACATGATCTCTTCCTCCCTCACATGTTCCACCATTGCCATCTGCCAGGGGTGGGGTGGGAAGCGGGACTTGCCAGAGTCTCCATGTGCTCTTTGGATTGTAACCTCAAAACCTGTAAACTAAGTAAACATCTTTTTTCATAAAGCTGGTCTGCCTCAGGTGTTTTGTCATAATAACACAAAATGGACCCCAATACCCCTCAATTTTGATTTTCTCTGCATTACATCCTGTGATCCTTCTTAACTTTCATTTCCTGGCAACCTCCCCATTCCCTCTTCCTTCTCTCCCTCCCACGTACTCGCTGGTTAAATCCCAAATTATATTAAGTCCAACAACCTTATACTTCCACCTGAGTAATGGAGGAAAACATATAACATGAGTTTCAAATAACCCTGCCTGGAGGCCTACTGCACTGTCAAGGCAAGATCTGTTATTCTTTAATACAGTCATTGTAGACTTTCTTTTCTGTCCACAAACTGACTGCATCCCTTCCTCTTGCTTTGCTTTCAAATAAATATCATTTCTAATGTTATACTGAGAAAACAGAAGAAACAATCAGACAGAAACTCATCTTCCCACCATTCAGTCTCCCAATTTGCTGGCATCTGTCTTCAAGCCCTTTGCATTGTCTCCTGCAAAAAATGTGTGACACATCCATGCTTCCATATGTAGAAAAACCTCTCTCCTCCCTTCTCAGGGTTGTTACCACGCAGTTATTCCTTCTCCCTAACTCCTTGGATGAACTCGAAGTCATATACATGTGTTATGGTTTCTATCTAGGTGTCCGCCCCAAAGCCTCATATGGTCACAGGTAGGGCTTCTTGGAGGTGGCCGGATTTTGGATGTATGTGTGTGTGAATGTGGATTAAGGGTGTGATACTGGGATTATAGGTGTGTGATACTGGATTAGTCTGCTAATTGATTTATCATAGTTCTGAGTGTGGGTAATGGGAAACCCACCTCTGGGTGTGAGTGGCACCACCTAAAAGACTTACAGCCTGGGTGGGATAACAAGGAAAGGGAGGCTTCTCATCTCCCTAAGTGTTGTTTGCTGCTTTCTGCCTGCCATGCCATAAACTATTTCTCTTCTGTGATGCCCCTCTACCATGCCACCCTGCCTTCAAACCAGCTGACTATGAACTGAAACTTCTACACACTGTGAGTTGAAAAAAAAAAAAACTTCTTTAATTTTGGGTCAGTATATTGTCTCATCAATGAGAAAAATAAGGAAGACAACATGCACCCAAGTGTCTCCCAGAACTTCCACTATCTATTTCATTGTCTTTGGACAACACCAGGATTGGAGCAAGGGGGCATGTGGGCAGCCCAGGGTCTCTCTCACCTCACCCTAGTCTTAGCTTTGTCAAGGGAGTCTGTAAAGCAAACGCCTTTGAAAGAGGGGCCTGTATCTGTTCTTACAATTCCCAAGTCTCTCCCACACCTTTCCCTAGACTATGGCAGACTCTCACCTCCTTTAAAATATGCATTACAACTGTGAAGAGTCATGCAGTCATTTGTTTGGTATCCTTATCTGTTACAAGAATAGAAGCTCTCAAATTGAAGGAACAACCTACTTCATTCACAACCCCACAGTTTTCTAATCCTCAGTCTCCAAAACTACACAAGGAGTATAGCAATGCACCCAATAAATACTGGTTTTTATGATTAATAATGGCTCTAAAATATGATCCTAGCAATATTATCCCTGTCAAGTTCTCAGTACATAATTACTGAACAAATTATTGAATGAATCAGTAAGTGAAAGGGTTATTTCTAGTACTGATATATAAGTGAGATCCAATGGGGTGGATATTTTCTGCTATTAAGTATAGTAAAGTGTGAAAAGTGACCACAGTGACTTAACAATATGTCTCCCTTTTTGATGAGACTTACTCCTCAGCTCTCTATCACTGTCTCTATCTCTGTCATCTCTCTATCTCTGTCATCTCTCTCCCTTTATCTCTCCCCACTTTGTTCTCTTTTTTTCTTCTTTTATTGTTGTTGAAAATATTCCATATCACCTACCATATGTTTTGTTACCTTCATTTCAGTGCCTGTAGTGCCTGTTCCCAAATCAGGCCTAACCTGCCCTTTTCTTCCCAGCCCAAGAAACCCATTTAGCAAAATCTATGGCAAAACAAAATGATTATCTCAACTTTGGGCTGGCACACTGGAATGTTTACCACAGCTCTACAGGGAGCCCTAAAGACAGAAAACAGGTTCTGCTGTTCCTTCAACAAAGACATTGCTGGGAAACAGCCCTCCTCCCTGTCTGGCTCCTTAACACCTTTTCAATTCCTCCAGGGCCCACTAGACTTTCTTGAACAGGTCCCTGAAACCCTGACTCCTTGTCTCCTTCTTCTCCTTGGAACAGAGAAAGAGGAGCCAGGTGATGCAGGTCAGAGACACACAAGGATTCCCTGCAGGTAGCCTTCAGGTCCCTCCAGCCCATGTGCTCTCAGCGGCCTTGGAGTGGGAGCTAGTTCCTCCCTGTTCCTCTCCCTCTCCACATCCCTCCTGTGTAAAACCCTTAAAACGACCTGGAAGTGTAAGGAAACTGCCCATGAGTCCCAGCTTTCTAAAACTACCAGCATCTATCTAGTTCTACTCACTGGGCCTCGACAGCACTTCAAACCACCAGACTTGGTAGATGTCTATTTTCCTTAGCTCCCCGAAGACCTGTGGCTTTTATGAGAGGAAAGCTCTTTTAACAAAGTGTGTTACAATAGGAAGCTCTTTAAACATTCGTTTTAAAATAGAAATTCAAAAACAACTACAGAAACATAGGCTCCTTCCAAACTAGCATTTCCCTTGTGTTATTCTGCAGAGATACTCCCTCTTCAAAAGGAATAAAATATTTTCATTGGGAACAATTCCTGAGTGACAGGATTTCAGTCAAGAAATATAGTTGTGTGTGTGTGTGTGCACACGCGCGTGTGTGAAATTCAGTGTTGGCTTTAGCAAGACTTAAGACTCACATTAACAGTGTTAGCTTCTTGTCTTTCTAACTTTTGATCTCTATAAGGGACTTCTGCCCACCTAGGACTTGGAGACTTTTGGCAGACAAAACCCACGGCTGCTCCAAGCACCATGTTTGGGTCAAACACATCCTCACTGAGTAATTTATTCTGTGATCACATGAACTGTCCCAATGAGGTGAGGCAAAGTAATATCAGCTTGACTTTTCCCACTTATTAGCTGTGTTATCTCAGGTAAATCACTGCTTCTCTTAGCTTTAGTTTTCTTCATCTTCGTGATAAGGATAATGCTACTTTCCTCACACTATTATCATTGAGAATTACAATGAGATAATTTTGTGGCACCCATAGTCTGCTGTCTGGCACAAGCAATCAGTGAACAGAAGTTATAGCAAGGGATACAGGAACGGTGGCCCAGGTGCAGGTTCCATCTGGGCTGCAATGGGGGAGGTTGGGAGAGAAACAGCTTACCACATAGAGCACCAGCACAAAGCCAGTCTTTACCATGTAATTGTCCACTAGGTCCCTTCTACTCAGGCCCTCTATCTTTAATACTGTGAAGGTTTACTTACTAGTAAACCTCTTACTAGTAACTTACTTACTAGTAACTTACTTACTAGTACTTATTAGCATAAGTACAGGTTTGTCAAGGGATGTCTGAGCTCATAAAATGGAATTTAAACTATATTCAGTTTATTGTGATTAATTAACATTAACCCAGACTAGCCCACCAAGGATTTTCCCCCCTCTTATTCATCAGCTGTCAAGTCACAGGTAAGCAACTCTTCAAGGCCACTCCTTGCTATGAGAATGTAAGCCAGGGATGCCCTGCCATGAGGGGAAAAAAGTGTTTTAATTTGATAAGGGAGGTTGCTCCTTTTGTGGCATGCAAAGGTCACCAAAGAAGATTTGCATAATTTATATAAGTGTCTCAGGGATCTCCTGGGAGAGAAAAGATTGATTGACCTCACCACCATTAACCATGGCCACCATCACGCCAACCATCACCACTACCAGTACCACTTCTACCATCACCGCCACGCTGACCTTGACCAGCACCAAGTAACACCACCTCCCCTCAAATACCTCTACTTCCTTTGCTCAACCCACCACCTCCTCCCTTCAGCATCAGGGCAGTTATAACCATGATGTAATCAGCAACACAAAAGTCCAAAATGCACCTGTATCCCACCTGTCTGGGGCTGGCATGTTGGCTAAAACTTGCTTTTAGTTTATGTAACACTCGGTCTCTAATATCAAAACCTCCTGTTTAAAACCCTAGATATACCCACTGCCTGAGAGTCCAGTTGTGAACACTTTAATTTGGCATTTTTATAGTTTTCATTTGTTTGTTTTAAATTATAAGGCTAAGCAAAAATATCTGTTGTGGTTACCCAGATATAGTTGTATGTACTATGATTTGAATAATTTCATTGTGAATTATACTCAGAAATGACTTTCAACGTCAAGCTCTCATAAATTCGCATTTTTGGATCCTCTTCAAGAGTAAATGCTCACACTCAACACACTCACCTATACTCATTGTTACTTCCACTCAACTTGCATTCACACACACATCCACACAGCCTAAGTCACATATGTACATGTTCTTATACACACTTAATGTATATCCACACACTAACATTCACATTCATACAATCCAAATCTACATGCATTTATACTCACTCAAGTTCACACTCAAAACTACTCACACATGTACTCACAGTCACATTCTCAATCACACATACATTTACACACATTTGTGATGCACTCATATTTACACACCTACTTTCACATAATCTACACTTGCACCCAAATCCATGTATGCTGCATCCTACATGATCAGGGGGTCCTGAGAGGGGGCCGTGGGAGATTAAGAAAAGACAAGACACATAATAAAAGGAAAACTGGGACAGGGTGAGTCGCTGCTCTCTGATGGAGAAGCAGCGATGCATCTTTATTTATACAAAGTAAGAAGAGGGAAAGCTTGTGATGGGGTCGAAAGTGCAAGGGCTCAGCGTTTTGCTGAGAACATGGAAAGCGAAACTTTTTTAGAGCTATCTGTGCTGTAGTTAACAGGGAGGAACGCCAAGGCCGGACACCTGCTGATATGCAACTCAGCTAGCGGTCAACTAGAGGTCTGCCTCTGGTGTCCATGTTCCTGGGACTGGCTTTGCTCTAGCTCCAAGGAGTTCACTGACGTCTGGCTCAGCCACAGTTCAGCCGCTCCCCACGCATCTATGCACTGGTATTCACACATGTACATATGTGACTTAGGCTGTGTGGATGTGTGTGTGAATGCAAGTTGAGTGGAAGTAACAATGAATATAGGTGAGTGTGTTGAGTGTGAGCATTTACTCTTGAAGAGGATCCAAAAATGCAAATTTATGAGAGCTTGACTTTGAAAGTCAGTCATTTCTGAGTATAAACACCTCTTTGTTGACCTCCAGAAAGGTTACCTTAGCTAGGGTGGCAATATGTTCCAATTTTCTCCAGAGAGAACTTGTTTGTGACTATCGTCCTGGCATAATTAGCATTATTTTGCACCCAGATTGATATGGTGGATGAGGTAAACCTTACACTCATAAAGCACACATCTTTAAAGATTGTCAGCAAAATGACTTTTTCCATGTCTACAAACCCATGTAACTATCCTCCAGATCAAAATATAGCACATTTCTAGCATGCTCCTCCTCCAGCATAGTTACTAACAGCATCACTTTTCATTATCGAAAGTATCTTATTTGGATGATGAACTCTGGTTCTAGTAGATTCTTGGCAGGGTTTCTCCTTGGCCTACCTGAAGGAGGGTGAGTTTTACTCTCCATTAATATTATAGAGTCCTGCAGTCTTTGAGTAATATTTTATACATGCTGGAGAATCAAAGTAAATGATTTGACAAGCTCTAAGGATGTATGAATTCTGGAAGGCAGCAATTATTACAACAAGCACCTTCATGGAAATTGCCACTAATTCAAAGTGTATGAACTTCCCCTTACCCCATCTCTACCACTCCAGCCTTTTGCCAAACGTTCCTTTCACTAAAGGAATGAGTCATCCCTATGGGGACTGGTATAGGAGCTATGGGAACAAGGAAGGGAGCTAGAGTCAGCCAGACTTGGTCTTGCAACTTGATTTCTACTATTTGCTAGCTGTATTTTTTTTTTTTTGGCAATTTAGCTAACTTCTCTCAACCTCCATTTGCTAAACTATAAGACATACAACATGATCTACTTTGGTAGATACCTGGCACATAGGCACCAGATACATGATCAACATATAAGTCAGATTTACAAATCAGAACAAAAGCAAGACGTGACAGGTTAGATTTTTCAGAAATTGGTCAAACCAATATTTCAAGCTGTCCTCATTCTTCTCAAATACTATCACACCTCATGAGGAAATAGAACCTCTCTCTCTTTGCCTTCAACCTCAGCAGGACTTTGTATAACTATCTATATGAAGGAGTAAAATGTGGGATACACAGTGCTGTGTGACTTCTGAGGTAGGTAAGAACATGACTTCTGCCTCTCCTCCCCCTTCCCCTCTATCCCCTTCTTCTCCCCACAGACATGATGTTCATTGCAGAAGTCAAGTTGGCCCACACAGATGACATGGAGAGATCTGTGTCAAGGCCCAATCAATAGCTGTTGCAATCCACCACACCTGTGAATGAATACGCTTTCAGATGATCCCAACCTTCAACTACTGAGGCTTTCAAAGAGACCTCAGAAATTGGGAAACAAATGTAAGCCATCCCTGCTGTGCCCAGTTTGAATTCCTGCTTCATAAATCTATGACATAATATATGGTTATGTGAGCTATGAAGTTCATCAGTGATTTATTATACAGTCAGAGCAACTAGAACTCAATATGATCAGGCATTTGTAAATGAAACTGATATTTCATACATCTGTATAAAGCAGAGTAAATGTGAACTCAGTTCTTTACTTCATCCAAAACTCAAAGGCAAAAAATCAAATTTTATATATATATATGTATAGTCCCATCATCACATAACATATAATGTATAATATGTATATAATATATATTATATATATATATATATATATATATATATATATATATATATATCCTGTTGCTTCTGAGGAATCCTTTGTGTATATTTGTGCTCACAAAACAAATCGCTTCCACTGCTTAAACCCTAAGTAATCTCCTGTATCCAGAGACTTAAAGAACCTGTCCTTTAACATCGGCTATTTACTAACCTATGGCAAATGGAAAGATAAAATAACCCTTTACAGTTAAAGATGCCTGAAGCTGTATCTGCAGACTGCCACCACCCTCTTCAGATGGCAATTGTGAAAGCACCAATCCCACTCCTTTACTCTCCATATCACAAAGATGGAAACCTTATCCAGTGCTCTGAGTGCATCTGGAGGAAAGAGTTTCGGCAAATTCGCAGAACCTAAGTCATGGCCAAGAGCCAAGAGGAAAATCAGAGCAGAGCGTTAAGACAGCTTTCCAGCTGGGTTATCACACACTGAGACCACTCTGGGCTCAGAGGCTGCCACAGGGTCATGGCAAAAAAAGTTAGAGCAACAGCATGAGCTTTGGACCAAACAAACCCATATAATAGATACGTGACCTTGAGTAAGTTCCTTAAGCCCTCAATTGTGTCACCTATAAAAATAGTACAACACAGAGTGGAGGCAGCTGGTGGTCTGCTTAAGATAAGAATCCCTTTTGACTATAGTGCAGTAGTGGTTGGGGAATGGCTGCCTAGAGCCTAAGCTTGTATAGGTGCCTGGATGGACCACTGTGATGAGCGGGATAGGAGCAGAGGTGCATTAACCACCTACCTGCGGTGGTTAAGCATCGGGTGTGCCTCACCCACGCTATCATGCCTTTTCCTGGTAACCTTAGAGGCCATAAGTTGAAGACAGTAACATAATAGGATTGAATGAAACTGGATCTTTTTCTCACCTCTTAGAAGGAGAGCCACTTAACCAGGAATACGTGTGCTATACTTCAGGCAAGTGAGAAACAAACTTTTATTGCATTAAGACATTGAAAATTGTGTGTTCATTATACAACAATTAACCCACCCTGATTCACACAGTTTTAGAGAACTGTTACGTGAATAACTGTAGATAATTAAATACGATTGTTTCGGGGCTGAGGATTTAGCTTAGCAGCATAAGTGCCTGCCTGGAAAACACCAGGTCATGAGTTTGATCCCTGATACAAAAAAAAAAAAAAAAAAATTCTATTTTTTTTCGGGCCGAGGGTGTTGCTCAGTGGCATAAGCGTCTGCTTGGCAAGTGCAAGATCCTGAGTTCAATTCCCAGTACCAAAAAAGATTGTTTTCTCATCTGTATTCCCCTTTGGACTGCGTGCTGACCTTAATTACCTAGGTGATCCCGGTATAAATAGCGATTCAATTTGAAATTAGTTATGTGCAGCTAGATTAAGAGAAGAAAATTAGAAGACTGGATTCTTCCGCAACAGGAAAAAGAAAAAGTTTGATCTCTTTTTTTTTAATTGGTACCAGGGATTGAACTCAGGATCTTGCACTTGCCAGGTAGGCACCTATGCCACTGAGCTAAATCCCCAGCCCCCAAGGTTGATCTTTAAAAAGAGTATTATGTCAACATTACTTTACCAAAATTGCTTAGTTGTCAAAATACAAAAAGGAACACACACGCTTAACAGAAAAGTTGTAATTTGGCAGTTTAGCACTATAATGCCAAATGTGACCAAAGATAGGACTTTTCCAATTAGAACAAAAAACAAAGTTTACTATTAGATTTTTTTTTGAAGTTCCACAAAGCTTTTATAAATTAATGATTAAATTAACCTCTGGTTTGTGTCTCCATAGTCTGAGTGGTTTTACCTAGGGGGGGAAACCATTGTGTAAATAGAAACTTGGTACAAAACATATTGTATCTGAAATATAGTAATTTCTGAGCTAGTAATAGTAATACCTGAGCTAGCTCTTTGAATTGTCAGTGTAATCAAATATAATTTGCATTTATACAACACCCTTTTTATTGTTTCAATGTAGTCTGACAATCCTAAGAGTAGGGCACATTTTACTGTCATCATCTCACATATCCATGAAAATCCATGAAACAGAGTTGTCATTTGGCCAACATCTCATGGCTCATGTGAGAATCAGGCATCAGAGCCCCTGATGTCAGCACAGGACTTTTTCTCCACTAGACCTCCCAGGATGATATGTGTTCAATGTGGCCCATACCTCAGTGGGAACCAAGTCAAACAGTCTGCTACTGAGAATACTCTGGGAAGTCTTATGCTTGGATTCTTACTGGGTGAAAAGTAAATTAAGACTTTCCTGCAGGCAAAAACAAAACAAACAAAACAAACAAACCAAAACAAAAAAAAATCCACCACACCAAGGAGATAATAAATAGGTAAATAGACAATAAAAATAAATACATAAAATATTAAAATAGCACATTCCATCCCAGAGGGTGGCCCAGCTGGAAGACAGTGAGTCTACACTCTGCACCTCTCCATTCCATCACCAAGCACATACCCACACAAAGTCAGTGAGTTTGTGATCTGGGCTTTACCTATTGTATCCTAGAGGGTGAGTCAGCTTTAAGACTGAAGGGAACTTCAAGACCCAGGGCAACAGCCCAGTGCACATGCACACACAAAGACACACACACACACACACACACACACACACATGCCAAGATCAGGTCCATACCCAACACATCTCTGGGATACAACATAGATATTAACACAGAACTACAAATACTAGAAGAACAAACTAAACACAGACACTTGGGCTTGGAGACAAGAAGAGCCAAGGTCCCCCCCACCCCCGATCCCCTGTAAGCAACCAGCTGATCCAGAGAAACACGGGCTGCAGTGATGGCTATTGAGGTAAAATACAACTTAATGTTTGTAGTGGTTAGTGTTTCACTGACTTTGCAGGTCTAAAGCTGGTAGTCTGATCATCTGTTTAGAGGATAACAATACACAGTGTAGCATCCATGGGGCATCTCCTTCTGAAGGTGGTAGCCATTGTTAATTCCCTACTATCTTGTTTTGAAGTCCTGTATCATTTTCATTGTTTTGTTGGGTTGGGTTTTATTCTATTTGTCTTGTTTGATTTTATTATATCTGATGGCATGGGTAGTTATTTCAAAGGTAACAAGATATATTATAGTAGCCTTTGGGGGGTTACTATTATCTTGCTTTGAAATCCTTTATTGCATTCATTGTTTGGTTTTAATTGGTTCTATTCTGTTCTGTTTTGTTTGATTTTTACTATGTCTGAAGGTATGAGCAGCTATTTTGAAGACAATAAGAAGCATTATGGTAACCATTGCTGATTTTGTATTGTTTTATGATCCTGCGTCATTTATACTGTTTTGTTTGATTGGCTTTATTCTGTTTTGTTTGGCTTGGTTTTATTCTGTTGAAAATAAAATTAACAACAACAACAAAAGGATTGCTGAACATATCTAAAGAAGACATACATTTTAAAAAAGGAATACAGGAGAATGAGGGAAACCTTGAATGAACAATACAGGCAAGAATTAGAATGCATGAAATAGACTCAAAGAGATACCCAGGAAATTAAAAACTCCATCAAAAGCTGACAAAACCACTTGAAAGAAACTGAAGATAGACTTTCAGACCCTGAAGGCAGGATGGCGGCTGACAATCACAAAAGGAAAGATCTTTTAAAATTAACAAGGAATCAGGAAATAGCATTTCAACAGCTATAAGGTGACACAAAGAAAAATAATTTAAGAGAGCTGTGTCAGCGAAAAAGCAGGGATCAACACCAATGACACAGACCATTTATGGAAGTAATAGCAGAGAACAACCCAAGCATGGGAAAAAGAACTGACATGCAGATAAGCAAGGCATATAGAACTCCAACCAGCCATAACCAAAGCAAATCTACACCCAGACATATAATAATCAAGATCCCAGAGATTCAGCACAAGGACAGAATATCAAAGACTGTTAGAGAAAAGAAACAGATCACCTGTAAAGGAAACCCATCAGAATTATGACAGACTTCTCCACAAAAATCATCAAGTCAAGAACAGCTTGGAGAAAGAAAACAACTTCCAGAAAGATTGATGTATCCTGAAAAACTATCTTTCAAAATTAATGGAGAAACAAGATACTTCCATGACAAAGAACAGCTGAAGGAATTCATGGCCATCAAACCAACCCTACAAAGAGTACTGAAGGATGTTCTAGAGAGAGAGAAAAATGACCACAGTTCCAGGAACAACGGCAGAGGGAGATTGCTAAGCAGGGCAAGCAGTTGAATGGAGTGGAAAAGTAGGGAGCCAAGAGCAGGAAAATAGCAAGGCAGAGATGAGCTAATGCATGTTGGCCATAACCATTAATGTAGATAGCTTCAATTCATCAATAAAAAGAAACACAGGCAGAGTGGATTGAGAGACAGAATCTATCAATATGCTTTACATAAAGAACACATTTAACTCAAAAGGAAATTCATAGAAAGTCAAATGCTCCGTGTGAAAGGGAATAAGGAAAAGGCAGGGTAGCTTGCCCATCAATCGCAGAATGGATAAGAAAGGTATGATATTTTTATACTTTGGAAAGCTACTCAGCTATAAAGAAAAATAATCTCAAGGCTCTTTGGTAAATGAATGCATCTTGAGATCATGCTCATAGGTAAAATTGTTCACAGTCACATGAGTGAACATTATGTTGTCTTTCTAGTATAAGAAACTGAAGGAGTTAGTGGGATCCAAAATGCACAATGGATATTGTGAAAGTAAAAGGGGAGAGCTGTCTGCAAAGGGAAGGTGATAGCCATTGTTAATTTCCTATATCTTGTTTTGAAGCCATGTATTGTTTTTATTGTTCTGTTTTGTTTGGTTTTATTCTTTTTTGTTTGATTTTATTATATTGGATGGTATGGGCAGCTATTTCAAAGATAACAAAACATATTATGGTAGCTATTGTTGATTTCCTATTATCTAGTTTTGAAGCCCTATATTGCTTTCATTGTTTTCTTTTGATTGATTTTATTCTATTTTGTAGTGTTTGATTTTACTATGTCTGATGGTATAGGCAGCTACTTTGAAGATAACAAGAGGCATTATGCTAGCCATTGTTGATTTCCTATTGTCTTGTTTTGAAGTCCTGTGTTGTGTTCACTGTTTCGTTTGTTTTGGTCTTATTCTTTTCAAAATAAAAAAATTAAAGTAGTAATACTTTTTCATAACAGAAAAGACAGGGTAAGGCAGGGTGGGATTGAATGACAAAAAAAGTAGCACATCCAAGAAATGTGACAGCCATTCAGAGGAAGGAAAGAATACACAGGCCTGGAATATCTGGTCTGAGAATTTAGGGATTGATAAAAAGGTAGAGTGTGTGTCCTGTCTTGCCTGCTCAGTTCTTTTCAGTTATCCCCTTTCTCTTGGGGATGTTTCCTCTTCATTTTAATCATTTGAGATTAGTTCTAGAAGAAATTGCCAATGTTAGCATCCTGCACCTTGGCCCCTGGACTAGAAATAAGATCCACTTCTAGACCAGTAGGATTTTTTTTTTTTAGGATTCTTTAAAATAAAAATAACCCAAAACTAAAGAAAGAAGGTCCTGCTTCTATCAAGTGTGAGAGAAACCTCCAGGTAGTCATGGGTCCTGCCCTAAGCACAGACTGGGCTGAGAAAAGGCAATTGAGATTGGAGACAGAACAAGAGAATGCCAGCAATGTTGGAGAATTTGATCCCAGTTGTCCTAGAAGCTCAGTGGACTCTGACTCCTTGCAAGTTTCACACTGAGCTGATCATTTTCTCCCATTCACTAGTGGTGATCCGGTGGGGCTCATGGCAATTGTGAATGTGGGAATAGGTGGAGAGGAGCCAGAAGCTGCTAAACAAGCCCGTGGTACTCACCTTCTTGTCACCAGGACATGTCCCCAATGCTGGCAGCTAAAGGAGAGGTTTATTTTGGCTCACACTTTCAGAGGTTTCAGTCCGTGATGGGCAGCAGACTCCAAGGCAGAAATCCTGGCGGAAAGGCATGGCCTAGGAAAGCTGCTCACTTTGTGGTGACCAGGAAGCAGAGAGAGGGGGGAGGAGGCAGAGCCAAGAAGGCACCCTTCACCGTCAACACCCAGTGACTGTCTTCTTCTAACGAGGTCCCACTGCCAAATACGTGAGACTTGCAGGAGACATTTTAGATCTAAACCATAACAAGGCCTAAACAGGAAGCCTACATGGGTCCTTCTCTAGGAACAGACTGGGCACGAGACTCTGGGGAGATGGACAACAAAGGAACAAAGCTGAAGGTTTCTAAAGCTGGAGACTGGCATACTCCAACCTCCGAGATCAATACCAAACCCTGACTGCACTGAACTTGAGACTAAAGCAGAACAGTTTAATAAAGACACAGAGCCGGCAGCCAAGATGTACAACTGTGTGCCCAAAGAGAAATTGTGATTGAGGCAACTATGGTAAAAACAACAGTAGACTCTGAGTGAAAAAGACTCCCACGAGAAAGATCGTTTTATGAATTAAAGAAGTTCATAATTTAAAAGAATATTATTAATCTGGGAGCCATCTGCATGGAGGTAACTTTTGAAATCATAGATATAGAAATTTATTAAGGAAGGAAGAGAACATTGGAAATTGCTCAGAATTAGTCAAAATCAGTAAGAGCATCAAGGGATTAAAAAAAAAAACAGGCTCACAAAAAACAAATAAGCAGAGCCTGGAGAGATTGAACAACAATTAAATGAACAAGGGTAGATGCTATGGTTTGTCCCTCTGAACCTGTGTTGACATTTGATTGTGGCAGCACTGGAAGGTGGTGCCCAGTGGACAGTATCTGGGTTATGGGGAAGGGGTCCTCATGAGTAGATTAATGTCTTTCTGACATAAGTGAATTTTCACTCTTGGAGGATTGGCTTCTAGATCTATACTTTTATAAGATACCCCTTTTATAAATTATCTGGTTTCACATATATATCCTATTATAGTAACAGCAAATGAACTAAAAACAAATCCATGGATAAAGTGAAATTCTACTGCATTAAGGAACAGAAAGTTATTGGTGAACTTGCAGGTGGCAGGATGCCTGCCAAATGATAGAGAGAAGGTAGTTACAGGTATGGCAATCTGGCAGGCACTGTCAGCATCCACCCATATTCCTCGGATTTCTGGGCTCCTGCTGACTTTCCAGTGAGGAGTCTGCTTCTTTCTGTATGTGATTCTTTTCCAGGAACCATAGGGCCACTCGCCTTGGAGGTGAACCAGAAGTGGTAGGCAAATATTATCCCCCACAAGCAGCTCCTTGACTCAAGAGCTGGTACATTATGACCCCAGCTTCCCTGTCATGCCTCTGTAGGAAATTCAGGGCATACACGTTGTGTGCCATTTCCCAGAGCTTGCCCTGGATCCAGCCTCAGTGGCCCACTACAGTAGCTGCCTCAGTGCTCCTTCTGAGCTGTGTTCCCTTCCTTTTCTCACTTTATTAGTCTCCCGGCAGCGTGTTCCCTGCACTTGCCAAATAAATTTGAATCTTTGTCTCAGTGTCTGCTCAAAGGGAACCCACCCTGAGACAGTTGATCATTTAATTTATGGCTGAAACTAGGATGCACGTGAGTGTGTAAAGGGGCAATGTTAACAATCATGCCACAGACAAGTGGCACAAAAGCAAGACTTTGCATACCTGAAGGGATGGCCTTGCTAGTTATAGGATTCTCCATTTAAAAGATGTATCAGAGGACAGAGAGAGAAAATTCGAACACCAGTCCCTTATAATAACAGAGAGTAAAGATGTGCAGAGTGAAGATGCATTTACTTAGCGAGCATTTGTGCCTTATGCATCATTACTTGGAGGGCTCTGGGAAAGAATATGTCACCTCAAGAGCAGGCAAATATCTCAGGAGGAAAATAGACCATAAGAAGTAGGTCAGCGTTCAGCCTCTAGGAAAACGAAGCACATACATTTCTGGAGTTCTGTGATTCCAGGCTCCAGGGCTGCGAGCACTCCAGTCAACCATCGGCAGGGAGACAGCCGCCTTAAAGCATTATGGGTACTCTCTTCATGCTTTCTCTCACTTTGCATTCATGATGTCAGAGCCCTTCTCTCTGCACTGCTCAAGCAGATAAACCTCCTTTGACAGCACATTCAGACACTTTCAGACACTTTCAATGTGGAAGCACTGATTCCTTGCTGCCCATGGCCTTTCCACTTTGGATGCTTCCACATCTATTCTCTCACCTCTCCTCAAAGGAGATTTTTCTTTTTAGGGAAGTCTTTCACATCACTGAAGAATCACTACAGCTGCTGAAAAGAAGAGCTTTCTGGATCTAATGTTGCTGAGAAGGCCAAGGCGGAAACCTCTTTTCTTTCCCTGTGCACATATTAATCTCACCTGCAGATTCAAGGTGAAAGCTTCTATGTGAGGTGGGTGATGTGGCCTCAGGCCTCAGATGAGAAATGGATACCTGCTCTCCAGCACCAGGTGTCCAAACCAGGCTGCAGTTCTGGCCATTTCCAGTGGCCCCAGAATGCCCCTACCAGAGGCCCATTTCCAGTGGCCAGAATGCTCCTCCTCTGACTCCTTGCTCTCAACATTATGGCTTAGGGTTGCCCCAGTTACAGTTTGGACTGATATAGAAACAAATAGATCAGCGTGCACTGTGATGAGGATCTACATATTAAAGCATTTCATCTGTACAACCACATTAGGAGGTGGATCCTATCATTAAGCCTGTGTTATAGATGAGGGACTGAGATACAGAGAAGTTCTATAGTTTGCTTGAGTTTTCTCAGACAACAGTATGCAGTTTGAGCAACTTAAAACAAAAGAACCTGGGGTACTTCACTAGAGACCTAGGTAAGACATCTGGGCTGGTTGAGAAAGGAACTGCTCTGATGGGCCTCAGAGCACAAGGTCACATTAGTTTTAATGGATTAACATTCTGTGGCTTCACTCCTGTCCTATGGTTTGACCCCTGGGAGATGATCACACTGCCCCTAGATCTCAAGATCTTACACTGCTGTGCCCTTCTCTTCTTGGCCTTTGCTTGTCCTCCATACTATTGACAGCAGGCAAGTGGACATACAATTTTGTTGCCTGAAAAGCAACAGATGAGCAGTCCCCCCTTAGGAAATCTCAGAGGGTCACATCTATATTCAGAGGGTTACTTGCTGACATTCCCAATTCCCTGCTTGATGCCTTTGCTCTTGTCCTCTTCATGGCCCACCTCTGAAGGTCTAAACTCCAACTGCTGTCAAGACATAGTTCTCTGCAGCCACTGCTTGAGCCCTCGCTGGTAGTCCTCCCTTCTAAGACCCCGTAAGCTGTTGGTCTGAACCCCACTTAGGTAGTATCTGTGTTTCACTCTTTTTTGACATACACATATTTAGATTCTCATTTTCTTTTCTAGTCAGTTAGTTTATCAAATGTTTACTCAAATTAATTCAACTCTTCATCATCAATTGACTTAGCAGAGGACCTTGGACATGGAATCCAGGATACCTGTGAGAATTCAAACAGATCAGCTGTCCACTGAAAAGGAAAAAGCCTATCATTTAATTAAATTATTTATGGGAAGAGGTGTGAAAGGGATTGTTTCAGAGCCAACGATGCCCCAGCTTCTCTTTTGACTTCCACCTTAATTTCTCATAAAAAAAAAAATTGGTTAAATATGGAGAACCTTACTCCAGTGTTTCATACTTCCTCTGTAACTTGTCTTTATGAAAGCAGTCTGATCTTAAATTAACTACCTAAGACTTATAGTAGCTTCTTCATCACTCATTCTTTAGAAATCATGAACTTCTGAACTGATTTTGGGAGCACTGGCTAAAAAAAATAATAGTAAACTATTATCAACAACAGTAATGGTAATAATAACTATCATCACCTTGTCAAATGCATTAGCTGGACACTTTAGTGGTACAAGAAACAGAAACTAGCTTTGACTAATTCAAGCAGAAAATGGAGATACAGAAAATTGTAGTAGAGCTGTCACTGCTCTACCCAGGCCCACTTTCCCTTAGTCATACTCACTGCCAGCCACCAAGAGTTGGTACCAGGGAGTTCCAAGATGGCTGGTTGAGATGTAGCGCAATAGAGAGCCTCTCTGAGAAAAACAGCTCAAATGCTGGAATCTGACACCATAGAGAGGACCGGATGAAAGGAGAGGAATTCTCATGACCCAGGAAGAAACTGAGGAAAAAGAAAAAAAATAAAGTTAAAAAAAAGAAGAAGTGTGGAAGGAGGGCTGGAGCTGAGCACGCTCCCGTAGCTGTGCTGGGCGCGTCTTGGAGTTCAGCAACTCACGATGGAGCTGAGGTTGCAGCCCTGCCTAGAGTCGGGGTTGCTGAGCTCGAGACCCTTGGCATGAGGAGGCACTGCAACGGGGAGTGAAGATGGCAAGTGGAGCTGCACAGACTTTGGTGAGTGCTGGGAACTGGATTCCCTAGAGCAAGATCACTGACAGGACGACATATTGGATTTGGGCAAGTCAGGCTTGAATCAACAGCTGAGGTGGCTTCAGTCAGCAGCTGCTGGCCCAAAGCAGATTGGTGGGGTCTGCTTGGGCTGTGCCATGCCCCTGATCGGGACCCAATAGCCAGGGACAAGGCTGTCCCGAACCTATGACATCTGCAGGGCAGTCTAACGTGCTGAAGTCACTCACTGGTTGAGAGGGGAGGGGCCAGCCCACACCACCACCCCTGCATGCACCTCACAGATCAACAGCAGACAGGGGAGAGCCACACTGCCCTAGCCAGTAAGCTGCAGAGGGACTTAAGGCAGTACCTAAAGGTCCGGAAACCTCTACTGTTCACCTGTCTGAGGGAAACCAGAAGCATGACAAGACAGAGAAAGGACTTCAACTGCCGACACAAGGAAAATAAGTCCAGGAGGGGTGAGTACAAAGGAGATTGAGGGCAGTGGACATGCAGTATCAGACATGGCCTCATCAGAAATAAAGAAATACTTCTGCGATCTCATCGACGAATTTAAATCTGAAATTCTAACTCAGGTGAAGCAAGATATAAGAAGATTAATAAAAGAAATCCTGGGTAATCCTCAAGTAGACATGAATGAAAGAATGGAGGAACCTAGAGAAAGGAGAGAAGCCTTTGATGAAGAATATAAACAAAATCTAGAATACATGAAACAGATCCAAAGAGAATATCAGGAAATTAAAAACTCCATTGAAAGCTGGCAAAACTTCTTAACAGAAACTAAAGACAGACTTTCAAAACTTGAAGATAGATTTGCAATGTATGATCATGAAAGAATCTCTTAAAAATAACAAGGAACCATGAAGTAATGATGCAAAGGCTAGAAGATGACAAGAGGATTTATAACTTAATAATAAAAAATGAAGAATGAAGAAGCAGGGACAAATACAAATGAAATAAAAAGGCTATTCACAGAAATAATTAAGGAAAACTTCCCAAGCATAGGAAGTGATGTTCAGATATATGAGGCAT